>LBNU01033683.1:77896-94782 GCA_014162995.1 Artemisia annua
TTTTTTTTTTTTTTTTTTTTTTTTTTTTTTTTGGTAACCATCGTGTCGGACCTTTTAGCTGACTAATGAAAAGGGCTTGAGCCCACCGCCCAATAGTGTAGTAAAATCACTAAAATGCAACGTAGCATTTACAACAAAATGTAGACATGTTGGCAATGTTGCATGCAACATAAAATCACAAGGTCCGTCATATACACGCTACATTTTGGCTTGATTAAAACACTCGAACTATGCAAACATTGCATAATGAAAATCCAAAACATGCATTAGATTCTAATCAACACGAAATATCAACAAATGCAATAAAATGTGCAAGAAAAAAAACTTACTATATCCATTATCAATAAGGTAGCTAAAGGTATATCCATCACAATTATAATTAAACCGGTTCTGATTAGCCGGAAGTTTTTGAAGACATTGGCTAGCAACAGCTTGAAAATTCCCCTTGAATTCGGTATATTCAGCGAGGATCACCGTCCCTCTAGCCACAAAGCTATAAATCAAAGATTTTTGTCCCATTTCCTATTCTACAAACAAAAACCTGTTCTTAGCAAAAAATATGTTTACTAATTTTTTTCAAATGATGATTGTAAATGTATCATTATGAGGGTATATGGGTGATCATGTCGAAAAAGATTTTTCGAATTCCGGCTGTCTATTTCGATATGATATCGAAAAATGAGGATGGAAGAAGATTGTTTTTATGAATGGAAAATTTGTTGGGAGGATTAGAAATAAGAGCGAATTTTTTGTGATGGTTTTAATGGTAATGATAGTTTGTGTGTAAGAATAAAAATAACTTAATTAAATTGATTTTTGAGTCACGCGGCTTATTTTTAAATTTCTGGTGTAGTGTATAAAATAATTGACAATACAATGACAAATACGAAGTACAAGCAAACTTACTATTACTACATTATGTCATTTGGAATTAAAAATGTCATTTGAAATGTTGTAAGGTGTAGAAATTAAGTAGACATCTACATATGTTGAAGGTGGCAATTTTCGACACGAACACGATACGAAGTTAAACAGGTTTGAGTAAAAAACATGTCAACCTATCTAACTCGTTTAATAAACATGTCGTGCTTAGGTTGAGTAAGTATTAAACATGTCAACCCATGAATATGTCTGCAAATACAAGCCTCCAAAACTAAATTATATAACTCGGATTTTACATTAGATTTGAATTTAAACTTATTTTGTTATGTACATAATATGAAATTGAACTAAGATAACTTGGATATTATTAAAATTATGGGATGGTTGTTTATATGTTATCTTCATCATTTGTAAGAATGACAATTTTAACCTTAATTAATTAGTTAATTAATGTATTTTTTAAAATTGGTAATAATAATTTTAAGCAAAGATAATAAAGTAAACTCGATCAAACTTTAGTAATGAACAATTAAATTGGAACATGTTGAAAAACGAAACGTGGACTATTATTTAAAAGTAAAACGAACATTCTGTAATAGGGCTGAGCAAAATCGACCGAATCCCGAAAACCGTGTAAAACCGACCGATACCTACTGTGCTGAAACCGAACAAAACATACTCGGTTCGGGATTCGGTTTGGGTTTTCCAGGATTTCGGTTTCGGGATGGATCGGTTCGGGCCGAAAACCGAGAAAACCAACCGAAATCGACTCGTCCCGAACCGAACCGAGTTAACTCGAGTAATTTCAGTTTGGGATTCGGTTTGGGTTTTACAGGATTTCGGTTTCGGGATGGATTGATTTCGGCCCGATGCTCACCCCTATTCTGTAAAATATAAAAGAGAACTATTTTTGTCTTTTCACAAAATTAGAAAGTGTGTCATAGTTATTACTCAATCCGTCCAAAAAAANAAAAAGTAAAACCAATATACTCCTCAACCAAAAGAAGTTTAATACTCCCTCCGTCCCAAATTTATTGTCCAGTGTTGACTTTTTTAGTCTTTCTTCTTCAACTTTGACCTTATATATTTTTGTGGGTGTTATATAATATTTGATGCAATATATATAAATTGATTGGGCTTTAAGTCTACTTTTCAATGGTATAATTTATCATCAAGTATTATATAATAAAAAAAATATATTTGTGGTCAAAGTTAAACCACTTTGACTTTGAAAATTCAAAGTGGACAATAATTTTGGGACGGAGGGAGTAGTTGATTACTATTATTAAGCGGAAAGAGGTAAAATAATTTTGGGAGACCTTTTTTCCCGCGCAAATTTATTAGATTTCCCGCCAAAATTTTACCCCCAAATTAATCTCATTCTTCACACACACACACAAAACACACACACAGAGTCTGCAAATCTCAAATCAAAATGGAAGACGAACTCGACTGGCTCGAAGCCGATTTACACTCCTATCTCGACGAAGACCAATACCAATTCGACCTCGAACCACCACCACCATTCGAAAACCCCGAACCCCAACCCGATCCCGAAACCAATAACTCAAATTCAAAGAAACGCGCCAATCCAATCGACCCAACCAACGAGACTGCAGAAGATAGAGACAAGAGATGCAAAATTGATGGTGCTAAGGTGATTGATGATGAGGAGGAGGAGGATGAGGATGACGAGTGGATGCGATATTCGCCGCGCGAGAAGGAGAAGGTTCGGGAAGATGTGGAAGTGGTGGAAGTTGTGGAGGAGAAGTTTATATCGCGGAATTTGGCGGAGATTGAAGGGGAGTTTATGCCGGTGACTGGGACGGATGGGGAGAGGGTTTACGCGAAGAAAGTTGAGAAGGAGGAGGGGGTTAAGAAGGTGGATGTTAAATTGGCTGCTTCTTTTAAAGGTAGTTAGTGAATACATTGGCTTATTTTGAGGGGGTGTTTGTTTAAGGTTATATAGCGGGGTTATGGCTTATTTGGTTTTCGGCTTATGTTTCGTAAGCTCATTTTTTGTGGCTTATTTTGAAAGTTATATATATAATCATATCATGTCAATAAGCCGAAAAGTTTCTAAATAAGCCACAAAAAATGAGCTTATGATGGTTATACCTTTAGCTACCTTATTGATAATCTAATTATTTAAGCTTATATAGCAGTCTTATGGCTTATTTGGTTTTTTGCTTATGTTTCGTAAGCTCATTTTTTGTGGCCTATTTCGAAACTTTTATATAAGCTTATTATGACATAATAAGGTTATATAAGGCGAAAAGTTTCGAAATAAGCCACGAAAAATGAGCTTATGAAACATAAGCAGAAAACCAAATAAGCCATAAGCCAGCTATATAAGCCGAAACAAACACATTATGTTGTATGCTTTTAATTGTAAACTCGGGCTTATCTGCTTATTTTGAGGGTGTTTGTTTAAGCTTATATAGTGGGCTTATGGCTTATTTGGTTTTCTGCTTATGTTTCATAAGCTCATTTTTTGTGGCCTATTTCGAAACTTTTCAGCTTATATAAGCTTATCATGACATGATAAGGTTATATAAAAGTTTCAAAATAGGCCACAAAAATATGAGCTTATGAAACATAAGTAGAAATCCAAATAAGCCATAAGCCCACTTTATAAGCTTAAACAAGATGGATGTTAAATTGCCTTCTTCTTTTAAAGGTAGTACATTGCTGAATTAGCTTAATTACATTGAATTATTAAGTTATTTGCTTTTAATCGTGAACTCGAATGGATAATAATAAGATAGGCTAGGTTGATTGCGTTAATCTGTTGGATTAGGTGAATCATGTGTGTACAATACTATAATTTATGCTGATTTGTGTTGTTAGTTAGTTGGTACGTATATTTTATTAGGATTTGTTTTGTTAGCATTGGGCTTGGTTGAATCTTAGGTCGTGTTTATCTTAGCTTAATTAATGTGCATATAAGAGCTTTATTGAGGTTTTGATTAGTTCATAAGCACGTTTTGTATGGCTTATGAGCTTATGAACTTAAATAGTTAAATAAGCTATAAGCTCAAGTTTGTAAGCACTTAAGCCATAAAAACCAGTTATCAAAATTTCAGTAAGGGTATAAGCCCATCAAATAAGCTAAAACAAGCATCCCCTTAGCAATTATGTGGCCGAAGATTTGTTTTGCCTAATTTTTGTCTGTATAAATGCATCTCCTATGTGTTAGGTTGTCCAAACTAATTGGCGTGTTACTTTTTCTCGTGCATTTATAGTTTTGGGCTGCGATTGTGTGTTTGTTTGATTGTTTATTCATACATGATTGCTGTTTGGGCTCGGTTCGAATGGAAGAGCTGAATTTTGTTTGGGTCAATTGTGTAGGTCTTATGATGGAGCCTATAAATGTTTTAATGCAGAAGGTGGAAGAAGATGCTTTGCAAAAGGTATGCTTACTGCATTCTTTGTGATTGATTGGTCACCAAGATTTGACGGTTATTTCCCCGTACTTCTTATATACGGAACACAGTAAGACAGTAAGTTTTATGCTGATTTGATTCACGGGGACCTACGGTTGATGATAGATAGATGCCAGTGACTAATATAGGGCTTGTGAGTTAGTTATAAGCTAAGATTAGGATCCAACTAAAGCTTGTTTAGTTGCATAGTTGCTTTGATTGAATAAGATTAAGCATAACATTTTGTAAGCATAAGAAGTTTAGCTACGCCATCATTTCTTCATAAATTCTTACTGTCATTTTTTCACCACATACAGCTTTGTCATAAGTTGCGACAATATATCATCAACTGAACCAAGTGACTTGTATATGATCTTGTTGTTAGACGGTTGTGGGGCATGATCTTCTAAATTAGAAGTCTCCATTATTAAACCGTACTCAAGATGGCTTTCCAGATGATATGCAAGAATTTACTATTTATATCATTATTAGTCGAGACAACAATTTTTAAGTATTAAATTTTATTGTTTAGATACTATATTTTTTTAGTCAACTTTTGGCACATATGAAATTAATGTCTTAATAAGTAGGTTAAAACTTGTGTAGACTTCTAATTACTGTGTAACTGTGTCATGAAGGCTTTGCAAGATAGTGTCTCTAGTCAGACTGATGCAGTTATTCCGGGAACGCCAGTGGTGAGTGAACGACTATGGGTGGATAAATATTCTCCAAATTCATTCATGGAGCTTCTCAGCGACGAGCACACCAATAGAGAGGTACATGTTCCAAAAGTGTGCCATGAACTTTTTTATCGGCCTCAAGTTTCGACTCTTATCTTTTTTGTTGCTGTTATTATCAGGTCCTTTTGTGGTTGAAACAGTGGGATTCTTCTGTTTTCGGGTCTGAACTCAAGACCACAACAGATGATGTTTTGTCCGCTTTAAAAAGGCATACCACTGTCTCTCAACAAAAGAAAGTTTCTAACAGGAACTCTTCTGGGTGGAACAAAGACTTTAAATCCAACAGTGGAACTTTTAAAGAGCACAATCACTTTGACAAAGAAAACTATAATTCTCATGGCGATCAGGAACTCCATAACAAGAAGAGTAAGGAGCCCGGCCCACCAGAACAGAAGGTAACATTTGGAACCAGTTTGATACTGTTTTTAGACCTATGAAAATATTTCCATTAAGGTGAATTGTGTTTTTAAGCCCCACATTATTAATATCCTGGTTCTATGTTCAACTGTTGCAGATCCTTTTACTGTGTGGTGCACCAGGGCTTGGGAAAACAACACTTGCACATGTGGCTGCTAGGCATTGTGGATACCGTGTGGTGGAGGTAGTCACTGGTTTCTTTGGCACATGCTTATAAACAGCTGTACTCTAATATCCAACTGATTTTATTTATTTTGATGTAAATCAAACTATCTGGTACACATTTCAACATTTCTAAGCAGTTTTAGTCCGTAGAGGAATTAAAACTCGCTGTCAAAATTCACATGCATTTTAGTATTTAGCTATTCTTTATTTTTCACAAAGTACAAATAAGTTTTTATGAGAGGCAAATAGTTACATACCTATAATCACCTAATGCCTCACACATATCTCAGTTTGAGGCTATGAGTAAAGATTTTTTTGGTTTTTTTATTTAAACCATCAACTTTGATGTATGCAGATTAATGCCAGTGATGACCGGTCTTCCTCAACGATTGAAACCAAGATTCTTGACGTGGTTCAGATGAACTCTGTCATTGCTGATTCTAGGCCAAAGTGTTTGGTAAGTTACATTCAATATATAGTATACATGGTTTCTTGTTCTGGGTAGATGGTTTTGAAATGGCTTTTTGTAGGTAATTGATGAAATTGATGGAGCTCTTGGTGATGGAAAAGGCGCAGTGGATGTTATTCTAAAGATGGTAATATATATGCTTTTTCTTGACCCTTTATATTTTGCTTTAGCCCCATAAGTAAGCTATTAAATAGTTTTAGCTCTGATATTGAATATGAAACTTAAGTTGCCTCAAAGTTTTTCCCAAAAGCCAGTGACAAATATGGACGCTGGTATTAAATCGTTCATAAATCCCGTCAAGACCTACTAGCTTGAATATAAGGCTTGTTCTATGTATATCGTCAATACGATGGTTAGACATATTTATTGATTTTTTTTTTTCTTTTACACAAAAGTAAAATTTTAACGCTATTATCAATGCAGGTCACTGCTGATAAGAGGTCTGACACAGGGACAGAATCAGAAAAATTAGGAAAGTCAAAGAAGAAGAAGGACGCACCACTTCTTAGACCTGTAAGATCCGTTTACTGTGCATGTTTACTTGATGATCTAATTTTGCTTGTCTGTTTGATACTCATGGTTTGTCTTCTTATGCAGGTGATTTGCATTTGCAATGACTTATATGCACCTGCTTTAAGACCGTTGCGCCAGGTGGCAAAGTAAGTAATTTCTTACTCATGAGTATAATTTATCAGACTAAATAAAGTAGCATGATTAATGCTATGCATAAGTCAAAACCAGTATAGTTCTTGGCTTGATATTTTCAATAGTTGCATGCCATGTTATGCTCATTAAGAAACGATAGGAATCTCTCTGTACTAGTTTCAGTTTTGGTTTCTAATTTTCAGTGTGTTCTTGTCCTGAGAATGTGAGAATGATGCAACATTTGAACTTTGAAGCACATTAAACTGTCAACTAATTTTCACATTTGCAGGGTTCATGTATTTGTTCAGCCAACAGTAAATCGTATCGTAAGCAGGTGATAATTACTTTAGTTCTAGTAATCAAACATTGCTTCTATGTAAAGTGTATCTTATTTGTTGTAATATGCAACTAACCTCAGTTTATTGATGAATATTTAGGCTTAAATATATATGCAACAAGGAAGGAATGAGGACAAGTTCTGTAGCACTTACTGCACTGGCTGAATATACCGGTATGTAATTTCTACTGGTAAAAGTCTACTATATTTTTTTTTGAAAATATAACAACTGGACATCACCTCATCTACATTCATATATTTCTAATCGTCTCTTTCTGTTTCTCTTAGAATGTGACATACGCTCATGCTTGAATACTCTTCAGTTCCTCAACAAAAAGAAGGAAATGCTCAATGTGGTATGCTGACTTGAGCTGATGATTCTTGTGTATTGTTATACATGAAATGATGGAATTCACAATCGGTTGTATCTAAGAGACTGTTTTGCTTGCCTTGTAGTTGGACATCAGTTCTCAAGTGGTAGGTAGAAAGGATTCATCAAAAAGTGTTTTCGACATATGGAAGGAGGTATGATTTAGTGATTTGTTTCTTATAATCATATCTATCAGTTATTTACATCTTCATTGATAGTAGTAGTATTTGTCTTTTTTGTATTAAAAAGGTTTTTCAGAAGAAAAGACTGAAGGGGGTTAGGAAGTCTATGGATGGCGGCAGAAACATGCTTAATGAATTTGATTCTCTTCACTCTTTGATTTCTAATTGGTATGTTGAATTTTAATAAGAGCTTAAGACTTCCCCGTGTTTTAAGTACCGCATCATTTAACTTGTTGACTTTTCAGTGGCAGCTATGATCTAATATTAGATGGGATCCACGAGAACATGCTGCATTTAAATTATCATGATCCAGTAATGAGAAAAACTGTAAGTTCCCTACCCAAAATCGATGCAAATAGCGCAAAGTGTTTACTCAACTTTGAACCAATAAAAATTACCCAGCGGGTCTAAATGGGTGGAAAACTTAATACATTTAAAATGCTAAGCGGGTCAAATTCTGTTGGAAGTGTGTCAAATTTGGCTGGTGTAATAATTTAAATTAATAGATAATAATTCTGATACACAAAAAGTTGCTCATAGATTTTACTATGAAGTTTTTATTTATAAATAATAGTTGTTGTACTTAAGTTAATTATATCAATAATTCAATACAAAACAAAAGTTGAAAATACAAATGGGTCGACCCAACTTAGCCTATTTGAATTTGTTATCAAAATGACCCGATACCCAGCCCAGCCTCAGACTTGTAGCTAAAGAATTCCATCATGCAGGTCAAGTGTTTGCATAGTCTCGAGACTGCTGACATTCTTCATCAATATATTATGCGGACACAAAAAATGTCCCTTCAAGGTAGTTAAGCTTCTGTTTACAAACTTGAATAAATTCTAGAGTTAAGTTAGAAGCTAATGATCTATGCCATTTTTTTTGCAGTTTATCAGCCTGCCAGTGCAATTACTATACATAGTGTGGTATCTCAGGTTGAAAAACCTAATATTCAGTGGCCAAAGTCTTTTCATAGGTATGTCAACTAACTAGAGCTTTGTGCTGGTAAAAAAACTATCGGCTTCATCTTCAGTCTTTAACGAAACCTACAGGTATCGAACGACACTGATTGACAAAGTGGAGTCGTTGCACTTGTGGCACAACAAAATATCACCATCCATCTCAAGACACATATCTACTAAATCATTTGTTGAAGATTTGGTTTCGCCATTATTACATATTTTGTCACCACCAAATTTAAGACCGGTAATTTACTTGTATTCAACTTTCGTTTTACCACTTCTTTTTTGCCATTCATTTCTATTCTTAAATTAGTAGATACAATTTCCACATGTAAATTTTAACAAGGAACATTATACTTATGTATGTAAGTGAAATAGTTTACATGTTTTAAGAGACACTTGAGGCCGAGCTATAATAAAATATGCAGTTAAGATAGAAGCTAAGTATTTACTAGATGTGGCAAAATGGGCTGGTAGCGTGGTTGGTAGTGGGTCAAAATATGTAATTTTCGGTACGGTTTGAGACAGGTTAGGACGTTAGGTCAAGTAAGGCTCACCTGAAACACGTGTTGTCCACCTTCTATAAATTCAAAACTATACTTGTCACAATTTAATGAGGTTGAATGCATAAAAAATAAAATAATGGGAAGCTTTTGACCCACTTAACCTGTTATCTTATAAACAAATCTTGTTTTTTTTATCTGTACGACTTGTTAGAGAAATAACCCAAATAAACTCTTTTATAAGTAAACTAGTTATAATGTCGCGCACGCGCGGGTTTTTTTTAAAATTTTTTGAATGATATATTTTTATTTATTAAAAAATAAATAATTTAATCTTTGTTTTGTTTGATGTATGATTTTTAATTATAATTTTTTATTATTAAAGATAATCATTTAAAAAGTTTAATCCTATCGTTAGTTACATCTTATATTTATTTTTTGTGTTTATCTTCTACTTATGTAGTATATCAACAAAACAAATTTATAAATTTATAAATTAAAAAATAATAATTAAAATATTACTTAATAAGGGAAGGTTGAGTTTTTCAAAATGGAAAAGTCTCCACTTGAGGTTTTGTTTTATTATATAAAAAAGATGGGTCAAATTTACCACATAGTATATTGCAATTGAGATTCCTAAGCATATACCACCCACTGTGAAAGGTAGTTATTGCTACCTACATGTAAATCACAACTTTACCCCTTAGTCCTTGAAAAAGTTATGGTATCCCTGTGCTAATTTTTCAGGTCGCGTTACATTTGTTATCCGAAAAAGAGAGGAATGAAATGGCTCAGCTCGTGAAGACCATGGTTTCCTATGCCATAACATACAAGAACAAAAAAGTTGACCCGTTACCTAATAAAATGAAATATGAAGTCACTACAGATGCTCCAGTTCTCTCATTTGATCCCCCAATTGGCGATTTTGTAAACTTTGAGGTTAGGGATGTTCAATTTGTTTGATAAGATTTAAGTTATGGTTTTAATGATTTCTAATCTACGATATTATGTTGCAGGGCTATAATTGTAATTATTTCCTTCTTGCCTTAGCTGTGAAGCAGGTCCTTTGTCATGAGGTAACCATAAAGCTTACTACGCTTATATTAAATCAAAATCAGCAGCGGCTTATGATAATGTACTTCCATTCTGATTTTAGGTTGAAAAGCAAAAAATACTACAAAACAGCATTAACAGAACGAAGAACGTAAATGATGTATCTGATGGGAAAAGAGCATATCTGGCTGGGAAAGAGAATTTTAGTAAACCTGAACGTTTGCTAGAAAATGCTAAAACTATAAGCAATTCTAAGAATCCTTCTGGTCCAAAGCAGGGTGAAATAAAAACTGCTGCTAATACTGCGGTCTCTGCTTCAGCATCTGGAAAAAGTGTTATATCAAGTGAGATAACAAAACCCTCGGAAACTAAAAAGAAGAAAGTAAGCGGGTCCTTCAACTTCTTTGAGAGGTAATCTGTTATTTTGCATATTTTGTATATCAAATATGGCTAATTCACCTTCTATACCTTATCATCAATGAGTTTTTTTGTTAATGTGTAAACCAGGTTTAAAAGAGTGAGCGCCAATGGATCTCAAATTACTGAACCTGTGAAAAAGGTTCCAGCAACATCAGAGAGAGATTCACGTCCTGTGCTATTTAAGTATAACGAGGTAACTATTTTGAGAATTTTAACAATTGTAGATGTAAAACCACTCGATTCTCACTTCCGCAATGCAATGTTCATTCTGGATTATCTTTTGCCTGATACTGTCTTCGTGCTAATGCAGGGGTACACAAATGCAGTTAAAAGGCCAGTTCGTATGCATGAATTCTTTTTGCGACATTGACATCATGATTTTGCTTATTTTCAGCTTTTAAGCATAACACCTCACTCTTTGATGTTCTTTATGATAACAAAAATATTAAATAGAAATCCCTTTGTACATATAGTTGCTGGTAATGTAGCCAAAGCCGTTCAAAGAGGATGCAATGGATGTGTTTGATAACAGGGTTGAAAAACACCCCGTAAAAGTTTTATATAAGAAAACCAATATTCCAAAATGACTGAAATGTTACTTGCTCATCCTTGATTCTATTAAATTACTTTCGCCTTTTATGGTTGCGACTCACTTTAATAATGCTTTCTAGACCCCCAAAAGCATAGTAACACAAAAAGAAGTTGCCATCCCATTTTAGACGGTGCATCGTATCGGCCAGTATGGTACATGGTTACTAGACAGCTCCAAGATTACCTTCAGCCGGCGGTAAAAGCCAAAACCACTCAATGTATAGATAAGTCTTGCATATCATGCAACATATTTTTTTTGTTCATATTTATGCAACTTACTTTAAATTGTGTTCTACCCTATGCACTGTATTTTTCACTGAATCGGGAACAAAAAATGTCTGTTTGTGCAACACTCCTGGCATACTAATCGAAACACAATTTAAAAGTATGACAACATGACATAAAAAAAGTAGTTTGTGAACCAGAAAGTTCATAACCATTACATGCCATTAACCCTTTTTCTAAAATAGAGAATAATGCATGCAAGTTCTCTAACATTAGTATTACAAGAGGACTTTGACCGCAACGATACACGACTTGCAATTCATTTCCTTCAAAAACACATTTAACAGTTCGAAAGCTGAATTGCATGTATGATTTAGACGGCCTTAAAAGTTAGTCAACTGAACAAAAACTGGCATGGCCACGGCCCACCAGCCGTTTCTCTTTTACCCAATATAGGTACATGATGTGACTACGCATTCTGGCTCTTACGTTCACCTCCTGACATGTACAACTCTTGTTGATGAACCACAAGCACATATTAATTGAGAAGCAAAGACTTACCAAAACCAAGTTATGTAACAAGTTTGGCCCATTCTTTGTCACGTATGATTTTCCCCATCTATTGGACGAATTTCAATCCCTTCGATAATAAGCCCAGACTTCCAATGAAGTTCACGTGTCTCCATAAACCGCATATCCACTTCACCATCCATCTTTTCATCATTATAAAACCTACCTAATTCAATCTCCATCCACCCATCTGCTCGCATTTGTGGCACCTTGGGTCAAATTTACCACGTATAGTATATTGCAATTGAGATTCCTAAGCATATACCACCCACTGTGAAAGGTAGTTAAGTATTGCTACCTACATGTAAATCACAACTTTACGCCTTAGTCCTTGAAAAAATTATGGTATCCCTGTGCTAATTTTTCAGGTCGCATTACATTTGTTATCCGAAAAAGAGAAGAATGAAATGGCTCAGCTCGTGAAGACCATGGTTTCCTATGCCATAACATACAAGAACAAAAAAGTTGACCCGTTACCTAATAAAATGAAATATGAAGTCACTACAGATGCTCCAGTTCTCTCATTTGATCCCCCAATTGGCGATTTTGTAAACTTTGAGGTTAGGGATGTTCAATTTGTATGATAAGATTTAAGTTATGGTTTTAATGATTTCTAATCTACGATATTATGCTGCAGGGCTATAATTGTAATTATTTCCTTCTTGCCTTAGCTGTGAAGCAGGTCCTTTGTCATGAGGTAACCATAAAGCTTACTACGCTTATATTAAATCAAAATCAGCAGCGGTTTATGATAATGTACTTCCATTCTGATTTTAGGTTGAAAAGCAAAAAATACTACAAAACAGCATTAACAGAACGAAGAACGTAAATGATGTATCTGATGGGAAAAGAGCATATCTGGCTGGGAAAGAGAATTTTAGTAAACCTGAACGTTTACTAGAAAATGCTAAAACTATCAGCAATTCAAAGAATCCTTCTGGTCCAAAGCAGAGTGAAATAAAAACTTCCGCTAATACTGCGGTTTCTGCTTCATCATCTGGAAAAAGTGTTGTATCAAGTGAGATAACAAAACCCTCGGAAACCAAAAAGAAGAAAGTAAGCGGGTCTTTCAACTTCTTTGAGAGGTAATCTGTTATTTTGCATATTTTATATATTACATATAGCCAATTCATCTTCTATAACTTATCTTCAGTGAGTTATGTTACTTCCTGGTTAAGTGTAATGATTTTTGGTTTGGATCAGTCGTGTGCTCTGCACATATTAAAAAATGAAGGGATTGCAATATTTTTTTGTGTGGCTCAGTCTTTTGTTAATCTGTAAACCAGGTTTAAAAGAGTGAGCGTCAATGGATCTCAAATTACTGAACCTGTGAAAAAGGTTCCAGCAACATCAGAGAGAGATTCACGTCCAGTGCTATTTAAGTATAACGAGGTAACTATTTTGAGAATTCTAGCAATTGTAGATGTAAAACCATTCTCACTTCCGCAATGCAATGTTCATTCTGGATTATCTTTTGACTGATACTATCTTCTTGCTAATGCAGGGGTACACAAATGCAGTTAAAAGGCCAGTTCGTATGCATGAATTCTTTTTGCGACATTGATTTTGCTTATTTTTTTTAGCTTTTAAGCTTAACACCTCACTCTTTTATGTTCTTTATGATAACAAAAATATAAAATAGAAATCCCTTTGTACATATCCTTGATTCTATTTAATTACTTTTTGCCTTTTGTGGTTGCGACTCACTTGAATAATGCTTTCAAAGACCCCCAAAAGCAAAGTAACACATAAACAGAAGTTGCCATCCCGATTTAGATGGTGCATCGTATCAGCCAGTATGGTACCTGGTTACTAGACAGCTCCAAGATTACCTTCTGCCGGCAGTAAAAGCCAAGATTACCTTCTGTCTTGCATATCATGCAACATATTTTTTTGTTCATATTTATGCAACTTACTTTAAATAGTGTTCTACCCTATGCACTGCATTTTTCACTCGATCGGGAAAAGAAATGTGGTTTGTGCAACATGTACTCCTAGCATACTAATCGAAACACTATTTAAAAGTATGACAGCATCATGTTGAATATATATGACATAAAAAAGTAGTTTGTGAACCAGAAAGTTCATAACCATTACATGCCATTAACCCGTTTCTAAAATAGAGAATAATGCATGCAAGTTCTCTAACATTAGTATTACAAGAGGACTTTTACCGCAACGATACACGACTTGCAATTCGTTTCCTTCAAAAACATATCTAAATGTTTGAAAGCTGAATTGCATGTATGATTTAGATGGCCTTAAAAGTTTCGTTTTTCACTACCAGGCAATCAAGTCAACTAGTTAACTGAACAAAAACTGGCATGGCCACAGCCCACCAGCCGTTTCTCTTTTACCCAATACGGGTACATGATGAGACTACGCATTCTGGTTCTTAGGTTCACCTCCTACATGTATGACTCTTGTTGATGAACCACAAGCACATGTTAATTGAGAAGTTTACACTTACCAAAACCAAGTTATATAACAAGTTTGGCCCATTCTTTGTCACGTATGATTTTCCCCATCTATTGGACGAATATCAATCCCTTCAATAATAAGCCCAGACTTCCAATGAAGTTCACGTGTCTCCATAAACCGCATGTCCACTTCACCATCCATCTTTTCATCATTATAAAACCTACCTAATTCAATCTCCATCCACCCATCTGCTCGCATTTGTGGCACCCCACCTATTACTTGTCTATGTGTATGTGCAGAATTCTGTGTACCCTCGCCTGTTTTTGGTGGTTTTAAGTAAACAGTCGTTGCCACATCATTAAGATCATCCGTGTCTTCTATTTCACTAACATGCCTAACTAATGTCTTTGCTGGAAAGTCGAGCCCATGTGAGACTTGTCCAGTTTTGTACACAAGGTATGCTGCATAACTAGTGTGTGATGATAGCATATTAGTATTGAACTTGCCTTTAACTTCAAGCCAACACACTGCTAGAAGCTCAGCTGCCTTCGAAAATCTGCAATTCGTTCACCAAATATATAATTCAACTTCTTTTAAGTATATTCATTTCATCATTTCAAATCAAAGAATCTCCAATGTTAGCACTAAAATAGTGCATATAAGGAATCTTTTTGGAAAATGTTCACACCAAATAAAAGTTGTTCCAATGCGTACCCTGCATCATTTTTATAAATCTTATAATAGAGAATAATGCAATGAATATTATTAAAAAAAAAAANAAAAAAAAGAAGCTAAAACAACATATATCAATATTGGGCTCATTCTTATGGTACGAATGAAAAATTTATAAGAATATATTTTGCATAAATTAACTTTTATGTCTTATATTAAAAAACAAAAATGTAGCGAAATCTTTGAGTTTTAATGCAACGAAATAGGGGTTAGGTCATAAAAAACAATGAAGTTTTACAAAGTCCTACGTGAACTATAAAAAGTATCAATAAATGTAACGAACTTTCATAAGCTGTTTTAATATGCACTTTTTGATGTGTTGTCATACCATGACACGTGTCACTATTTTTAACGCGACAACCTATGAATATCTGAAACTCATGTTTACAGAAGATGAAACAAAAAAAAACACAACAATGGGGGAGAGAAAGGAGGGACCTCGATTCAGGCAAAGATCTCCATCTCCAGAAAATTAAAGTGTCTTGCCACGCAATTGAAAGCGCCTTTGCTCCTAGCATAAAACGTTTTTTTCCATTCTGTTTTTTAAGGGAGAAGCTCTGTACTCAATGGTTTTTAAAATTGGGTTAGAAACAGAGCCACAACGTTACTAATCCAATAAGATTCTTGACGAAAGTTTTCATGCAATTTACCATTATAAAATAAACACAAGACGATTCAAGATCGACATAAGTACAGTTTAGCATCAAGACATCATCATTATAAAATAAACTTAAAGTACTCATAGATTAATGCTAAATAAATTTGACTTTGTTGGTTAGTATCATCATGACATCATCATTATCGCTATTCATGGGTCGGCAGTTTAGCATTTGACTTTGTTGTTCCGACACACCTTTTGGATTGTACTAGTAATACATTAAGAATTCTTCATTCCTTCCCTATCTCTGCACAATGAAATTATCAAAGTTCAGATTAGGGTCTTGACCTTATGTTCTATTATGAATTATAGACTCATATTTCTGTAGTTATATTATGGACTTTTTACTTGTTCTTAATTGTTTTTCAAGTACAAACCACCTAATATAAGCCCATGAAATGTCCAAGGCTAATCTAAGTCAATACAATCGATTCTAATAATTTTAAGTTATGACAAACATTTTCCATATTATGTTAGTGTGATCCAAAATACATACGCTTATTAGCAATTCAGGGCGGAATATCTTATCTAAGGGCCTGTTTTGACAAAGAAATGGAATGGATCACATTCCATAGTCATGTTTAGTTCACCCGTGAGAATGGAATTAGTTTTAGCATTGCATTGTTATTACCAATTATAAAACAATGTACATCTGTTTTATAGATTATATTTGATAAAGCTTTCTGGATATTTTTTTTATGTATTAATAATACAATTTACACAATACAAAACTTCATTACATCCTAAATTTTAAAAAGGTACGTTGTCTAGTTACTTAAAAAAAAAAAAAAAAAAAACACGGAATAAAAAAGTAAATTGGTTAAAGTTTTGAAATCTTCAAAAAAGGTTCAAGTTAGATGATAACATTAAAAAACTTGACTTGCATTCTAGTTTTCATTGCTATCAATGATGTAACGGTGAAAAAACTACCCGTTCCCATGGAGTGAGAACCAACTAAAAGAAAATTTTGTCCATTCTACTCCATTAGGCAAAACAAACATCTTTTGCACCATCTCCTTCCTCCGGTGATTCAAGTACACCAAACTATCTAATGATCGCATTTTCATGCCTATTTTTCTTATACGCTAACAGATAATTGTCCTATGATTCAACATT
>LBNU01033683.1:95033-175741 GCA_014162995.1 Artemisia annua
AAAAAAAAAAAAAAAAAAAAAAAAAAAAAAAAAAAAAAAAAAAAAAAAAAAAAAAAAACACGGAATAAAAAAGTAAATTGGTTAAAGTTTTGAAATCTTCAAAAAAGGTTCAAGTTAGATGATAACATTAAAAAACTTGACTTGCATTCTAGTTTTCATTGCTATCAATGATGTAACGGTGAAAAAACTACCCGTTCCCATGGAGTGAGAACCAACTAAAAGAAAATTTTGTCCATTCTACTCCATTAGGCAAAACAAACATCTTTTGCACCATCTCCTTCCTCCGGTGATTCAAGTACACCAAACTATCTAATGATCGCATTTTCATGCCTATTTTTCTTATACGCTAACAGATAATTGTCCTATGATTCAACATTCCCTAAGTTATTTCTGTTCGTTCTACCCGTATAAAGACACCTTTAGAAATGTAACCTGTATGAGCGTTAGCATATAGCTCACAGAGTTTGTTATATAATCCACCTACAGCATGTTCTCACTACAATGCTTAAATACTTGAGGGACCAAATGCCAAGTCAAACAATGTTTCTACTTTCTATTTTCTAGTACCATATCCGTTGACAAAGGAGCAATTTAAGAATTGTGAGCAAACCATGAAACCATTTTTGTATTTTAACTCTTATATATAGCTTATATATTAGAATCAATGGAACATTTTTTTCTCAACGCTATACATCATTTAAAGGATATTTTAAGTGCTAATAATACAATCTAAACATACTAGAACTTCATTATTATATCTACAATTAAGATTATAACAATAAGGTATATTTTCTTACATAAGGTATCTAAAAAGAATGAAAAAGTAGTCTATCTGAAGTTTCATTTTTTTAGAAGGTTTATGTTATTGAAGACTGCATAAGCAATACTGACTTATAGTGTAATTTCTGTTAGACGATTAGTATTATGTTTAGGCCGGTTATGTATTTGGCCCATTCTGTATCTTATATATTGTTTATTGTGATAATGTGAGTGCAGTGTATTTGTCCTTTAATCCTGTTCAGCATCAGCGGACAAAGCACATTGAGATTGATATTCATTTTGTTCGTGAATTGGTTGCTACTGGTCAGGTTCGAGTTCTAAATGTTCCTTCTCGGTTTCAGTATGCTGATATTTTTACCAAGGGGTTACCGTCCGCCTTGTTTGCTGAGTTTCGTGACAGCTTGAGTGTTCGGTCTCCTCCCGCTCAAACTGTGGGGGAGTGTTAGACGATTAGTATTATGTTTAGGCCCGTTATGTATTTGGCCCATATTGTATCTTATATATTATCTCATGTACCAAACATATTATGCATTCAGTATACGATTTCCTAATAATCTTCAATTTCATCCATTCGCTGGTGTAACAGATACAAAACAACCAGTGTTCATGGAACGAAAACCAACTGATCGAACAAAGGCATTGTCAATTCTATTCCATTAGGCAATAGAAACATCATTGGCACCATTTCATTTCTTCCCTAATTCTAGCAAAACAAAAGCTACCTTTATGTTGTTCCTTTTTTATAAGCAAGTTTACCTCATATACCCCTAAAGATATCCATGTCGAAGGATTTGACCTAATTAACAGTCCTATTTTCCAGGCACATTCCTCATTATAACCCACAGGCGCCAAGTTAGAAGTCTACACTTATTGTCCAATGAATTACCAAATCCTTGTCAACTGGAAAACAGCAAAGTTTCGTCCATCAATAACGGTTTCTTGTGCCTTACAAGAAAATGATTGTCTTAATTATGATTCACTCTCCCCAAAGTTATTTCTGTTTAGTTTATCCAAACACAACACATGAAGGAAAGTAACTTGTATGAATAAAAGTGTAAAGCTCACGAAAGCAAATAGCTAAATTTTGTTATGTAATATGATAGTCTATAGCATATTCTCTCACAATGCTTATAAATAACACCCTTTCAAATACTAATCAAGTATTGCTCATACTTCGATTCAATAGAGACTAACTACAAAATGACTCAACAAAAAGTGCTAGGGTCATTTATCCTAGGAGCTCTCATAGTTCACTCAATATATTGTTTGTGTAAATCACATCCCAAATGTTTAAGACGTTAATTAGCTACTTCCTTATTTTGGATCTTCAGGGGTCACAATGATATTAGAGTGTTGATTTTGGATCTGTTTGGGTTATTGTTTAGGAATGTATATAGGGAGCTTTTAACAGTTAATTCAGTTGAACTGATTTCGGGATTCTGTTCGCATTTATGCCTAGAAATGTAAATCATATGAGAGGTATTGGGCATGACTATTTCTTCGAGTCCTGGCTATTAATTATGTTATCAAGTACTCTTTCAATATTAATTAGNAGTAAAAAAGTAAATTGGTTAAAGTTTTGAAATCTTCAAAAAAGGTTCAAGTTAGATGATAACATTAAAATACTTGACTTGCATTCTAGTTTTCATTGCCATCAATGATGTAACGGTGAAAAAACTACCCGTTCCCATGGAGTGAGAACCAACTAAAAGAAATTTTTGTCCATTCTACTCCATTAGGCAAAACAAACATCTTTTGCACCATCTCCTTCCTCCGGTGATTCAAGTACACCAAACTATCTAATGATCGCATTTTCATGCCTATTTTTCTTATACGCTAACAGATAATTGTCCTATGATTCAACATTACCTAAGTTATTTCTGTTCATTCTACCCGTATAAAGACACCTTTAGAAATGTAACCTGTATGAGCGTTAGCATATAGCTCACAGAGTTTGTTATATAATCCACCTACAGCATGTTCTCACTACAATGCTTAAATACTTGAGGGACCAAATGCAAAGTTAAACAATGTTTCTACTTTCTATTTTCTAGCACCATATCCGTTGACAAAGGAGCAATTGAAGAATTGTGAGCAAACCATGAAACCATTTTTGTATTTTAACTCTTATATATAGCTTATATATTAGAATCAATGGAACATTTTTTCTCAACGCTATACATCTTTAAAGGATATTTTAAGTGCTAATAATACAATCTAAACATACTAGAACTTCATTATTATATCTGCAATTAAGATTATAACAATAAGGTATATTTTCTTATATAAGGTATCTAAAAAGAATGAAAAAGTAGTCTATCTGAAGTTTCATTTTTTTAAAAGGTTTATGTTATTGAAGACTGCATAAGCAATACTGACTTATAGTGTAATTTCTGGTAGACGATTAGTATTATGTTTAGGTCCGTTATGTATTTGGCCCATATTGTATCTTATATATTGTTTATTGTGATAATGTGAGTGCAGTGTATTTGTCCTCTAATCCTGTTCAGCATCAGCGGACAAAGCACATGAGATTGATATTCATTTTGTTCGTGAACTGGTTGCTACTGGTCAGGTTCGAGTTCTACATGTTCCTTCTCGGTTTCAGTATGCTGATATTTTTACCAAGGGGTTACCGTCCGCCTTGTTTGCTGAGTTTCGTGACAGCTTGAGTGTTCGGTCTCCTCCCGCTCAAACTGCGGGGGAGTGTTAGACGATTAGTATTATGTTTAGGCCCGTTATGTATTTGGCCCATATTGTATCTTATATATTATCTCATGTACCAAACATATTATGAATTCAGTATACGATTTCCTAATAATCTTCAATTTCATCCATTCGCTGGTGTAACAGATACAAAACAACCGGTGTTCATGGAACGAAAACCAACTGAACAAAGGCATTGTCAATTCTATTCCATTAGGCAATACAAACATCATTGGCACCATTTAATTTCTTCCCTAATTCTAGCAAAACAAAAGCTACCTTTATGTTGTTCCTTTTTTATAAGTAAGTTTACCTCATATACCCCTAAAGATATCCATGTCGAAGGATTTGACTTAATTAACAGTCCTATTTTCCAGGCACATTCCTCATTATAACCCACAGGCGCCAAGTTAGAAGTCTACACTTATTGTCCAATGAATTACCAAATCCTTGTCAACTGGAAAACAACAAAGTTTCGTCCATCAATAACGGTTTCTTGTGCCTTACAAGAAAATGATTATCTTAATTATGATTCACTCTCCCCAAAGTTATTTCTGTTTAGTTTATCTAAACACAACACATGAAGGAAAGTAACTTGTATGAATAAAAGTGTAAAGCTCACGAAAGCAAATAGCTAAATTTTGTTATGTAATATGATAATCTATAGCATATTCTCTCACAATGCTTATAAATAACACCCTTTCAAATACTAATCAAGTATTGCTCATACTTCGATTCAATAGAGACTAAACATTACCTACAAAATGACTCAACAAAAAGTGCTAGGGTCATTTATCCTAGGAGCTCTCATAGTTCACTCAATATATTGTTTGTGTAAATCACATCCCAAATGTTTAAGACGTTAATTAGCTACTTCCTTATTTTGGATCTTCAGGGGTCACAATGGTATTAGAGTGTTGATTTTGGATCTGTTTGGGTTATTGTTTAGGAATGTAAATAGGGAGCTTTTAACAGTTAATTCAGTTGAACTGATTTCGGGATTCTGTTCGCATTTATGCCTAGAAATGTAAATCATATGAGAGGTATTGGGCATGACTATTTCTTCGAGTCCTGGCTATTAATTATGTTATCAAGTACTCTAACAATATTAATTAGAAGGAGTGGTGCATGAGTGCATCTCTTGGAACGATTCAGGGGATTAAAGTAGTGCATCTAGTAATATAATTCAGGCTAATTGATCACACTCAAACAACGACATCCCCAACCACAACAAGGAAGTTCCGAAAAGCTATCACAAGTCTGAGCCGACTATAATTTCTTGGTTATAAGTTGAAGAACATATTAGCGAGTTTAGATATCGACTATAAAGTAGTGTGCTAGCTAGAAAGGCATAGGCCCCACCATGACTATAACTCCATAATTCCCAGCTTTAACAAACCTTTTCTTTCTTAAAAAAGTAAAAAACTTCTATTCTACAATCCAATTTTGCAATTTCAACAAACTTCTTTTTGGGTAATCATCATTTCCGACCTTTTGGCTTACTAATCCGCGGGGTTTAAACACACCGACACACATACTCAAATCACGTAAAGTTTTCCCTTTCCAAGAGGTTGGCATGACCACTTCAGAATTGTTTGCACCTAGTAGGGATTGAACTTAAGACACACAAATCTCTATTTTTCGTGTAAATTGTAAAAGGGCGAATACTATCACATAAGAGAAAAAAACTAAAGTAAGTTACTATAGTACTAAACACATACGCAAATAATCACTCTTTTGTATACAAGATTCCAAAATAATAATAATAATAATAATAATAATAATAATAATAATAATAATAATAATAATAATAATAATAATAATAATAATAATAATAATAATAATAATAATAATAATAATAATAAAAACTTACCAAATTGCCATCATCAAGTAGTATATGAGAATCAGACAACAAGAAATACAACTCCTTCTTAGAAGCATAAACCACAGGATTAACAGACCTTGAAATAATCTCCTGATAATCAACAGGCAAAAACCTCTCCCACACAGCATCACTATCAGCAAAACACTTAAACCCTCTAGAAATAGAACTAGCTCTACATGCATCACGTGGTGAAGTGTAAGCAAGAATATATGAAACACACCCTTCTGATAAAAACACAAAATTTGTTGAGTCTCCTAGAGAACAACCACCAGCACCTCCCTCTATAACCATTTCTCCCATAGGGTTATCTTTCTCTTTCACAGACTAAAAAAAAGAAAGAAAAAAAAAATACACAGTTTTAAGGGGGTATGGATTAGGGTGAGAGAGAGATCTGGGGTTTTATTGGGTTACTAGTTTTGATATGATTGGTGGTTACCACCGTCATGCAAAATGGCTGATTTTGGATGTTTGCTTAAAAGGGGTGAGAACGTGTATAAATAGTATGGTTATTTTATCTTTTTTCTTGGGTGTAACGTCACTAAGTGCTTCATGTGTAATGATGTGCACAAAAGGGTGCTGCTAATCACACGGCCATACAAGTGACTGCTTGTCACAATCCGATTTCTAATAAACTATTTTGACACGAATATTCGTACAAAGTGAGAGTGTATGATGACAAATAATTATACATGTGAAATCGTGATTGTGATTCGACCCTTAATGCAAAGCAACCTTGATGCAAAGCGTGCATTTTCTTAAATACAAAACGTGAGTTTTTTAAAATTAATATAGCGTGTGTTTTTTAAAAGTTTAAAATTCATCAAGAAAAAATATAATTTAAGTTGTCAGTTTTTACAAAATTGTTAAGTTTAAGAGATATTAACTATTAAGAAGTAATTTAAACAAAATCATATTAATTTAAGTTTTAAGATTCATTTTAAAAAGTGTAAAAAAAAAGATACAATTTTAATAAACACAAACAATAAAGATTTCATAATAGTTTTCTCATATCTTAATATTTAATATTTCTTGCAAATGTGACGATGCTTTATATTTAGTTTCTGATTCTTTGCTTAAAAGGGGTGTGAATGTTTCTAAAATGGTATGGTTATTTTATCATTTTCTTGGGTGTAACGTCACTAGGTGCTTCATGGTTTTTGACTTTATTAAGAGGATGTGCATAAAAGGGGACCCCGATTGTTACACCATTTATTGTTTACAGAAAGTTGTTATATTAAATGTTCATAAAAAATCTTTCACTGATTTGTAACTAATATCATTTTGTAACTAATGAAAATCATTTTAATTAATCATCTTTCTTATTTTCAAATTTTCATTTTTCTATGAATTGCATGACACATACTTTTATGAGAAAAAAAAAAAAAAAAAATTGTGGCTTTTTCCTGACGAATACGATGGTAATATATTGTTGGTGTTTTGTTGTGACATTTTGGTATGAAAATGTGTGTGAAAGTGTATGTGAAAGTGAAATACATGAATTGGGATGAATGTGTGAAAAATGTGTATGTGAAAGTGGGTATTTATAGTGGGTATGTTTTTTTTTAGCCGTTACAATTTCAAACTTGTCGGACAAATTTTTTTTTTCCTCAAACCAAACACATTTTATTCACCTAAACTAAAAGTACGATACGGGAAATAAAATAAAATACGACAACTAAAAACTATTACAAGAAAATACAAACACAAACGTTCTACTTGTTTCTTTTATGCATCCAATGAACTTTGGCATTGATGTTATCTTGGATTCTGCTCGCCAATCGATACAACTCATTATGAATCTCGTAATCTTTCCAAACTTCCTCTTTTAAAAACTTGTTAACCGCAACAACTTTTTTCAGGCGAAATGTCTTTGCATTCTGCGTATTGTTTTCTCAGATCATCTTTAGAGGAAGACGCTTTGGTAAACTCCTCAGCTAATTCGATGATTTGTTCTTGACGAATAGTATCGCCCTCAATTAGTTTTTGAACGACATCCTTGATTTCTTCGACAGTGTGTGGGAGATTGCAAGCCATGATTTATGGAAAAGAAAAGAGTATGAAATATGAAAGAGTGAATGAAAATGTATGTGAAAGCGTATTCAAATTATGATGTGGTTGGATTGTTTGAAGAATATATGTTTTAAAGTGGTATTTATAGTTTGGGGGGGGGGTTAACTTTTTTTGCCTTTATAAAATCTGTGAATATATGTATACTAATAAAAAAGCACAACGCCCGTGATTGCACTGGCTATAGGACGAACAACAAACTGATGGCAAGGGGGTGGTGCAGCAACAACTCGCCATTTGCTCGTTGTTGGGCGAATGGCGGACCAAAAATGGTTCCACCCGAGCTCTCTTAAAGACAAACACTTTTATTTAGTTATTCAAAATCTTAGATTTTACAATTCTTTTATATTGAACAGTTAGTGGCGAATAAAATATACTTCTTCCGTCTCGAAAAAAGTATCCACAAACAAATTTTGTATACTTTATGATATGTGTAATAAATGTAGATTCAAGTTAATGAAATGTCATTTTCACTCGTATATTTAATACATCAAATAAATCCAATTTTTTTTTATGGCTTAAAAGATATTTAAGGATAAAATCAGGGTTCTAAATAGCGCGCTATAGCGCCGCTATAGCGGCGCCATAGCGTGAGGCGTGGCCTTCACGTTACGAAACAGGTCAAGGCGTCATCTCTAGGCGTAGCGTGCAACAAAGCGTGATAAGGCGTGAAAAAGCGCGCTATAGCGCAAGGCGTGGCGCCATTTTTTGAAGCTTTTAAGGTTTTATTTTTTTTTTTTAATTTTTTTAAAGAGGTTTATTGGACTTGAGCTTATTTACAAGTATTTATTCGGGCTTAGTAAATCCATAACTGAGTTTTAAGCGTATTAGCTAACTAATATTGACAACTCTATAAATATTTTTTGCCGCTTTGAATCACGCCTTAAAAACGCTATGACGCAACGCCTCACGCTAAAACTTGAGGCTTGGCTATGCCGCTACGCCGCGCTTCACGCTATTTATAACCTTGGATAAAATAGGTGAAGAGTGAATTATTAATTTTATTTGTGCTAGTTATGCTAAGAAACCCCTTATTCATCTTCTCTATAACCCACTTACAACAAAATAAATTAAACGGCCAATAATAAAGAAAACGCTAACCGGACAAATTAGGGTTTTAATCGTAGCGCACCAAAAAACTAACCTCTAGCCATTATAGTCGATAAACAATGGAGATAATACTGATTGATCGACTGATAATAAATAGATCAAAGAACCCTCAACGATTTAACAAATCCAATTAAAAAAACGAAACCCTAATAATCGACTTAGACCAAAAACAATGTATATGCTATAGACAACAAATCTGATCAAGATTAAGAGAAACACAAACGTTAGTCAACAGGATGCGGAATCTAGCTTGGACCGTATATATATTAGTAAATATATAATAGTTTGGTGTCATAGTAGCATGCTCTCTAGCAAAAGTCAACCTTACCTGCATTTGTGCAATGGGGAATTATGTTTACTACTAATTAATCAGCACACAACAGGGTGCGGAATCTAGCTTTTAATAACAACACAGTATGGTCTTTTGGTTATGAATAGCAACTGAACAAAGTTTATATTTTTTGTCACAATTACTTTTTCTTGGTATCGTGTTTTTTTTTCCCCTCAAATGTGAGTACTATATCTTTCAAATTCGGTCTTCTTGAATTTTAATGACCATTTTACCCTTCATATTACATAAATGGTCCTTATGGTTTTGCAAAAGTTGCATCCACGTAACTTTTTTTTTTGATCCACTCCTTATGGTTTTGACCCGTTACGTTTTTATATAACTTTTTATCTATGTTTTTATCTACATGTTTATATACGTTTTCTACAATGACTCAAACATGGGGTGATTGATTTTATTAAAACTCAAACTCTATTCTATGATTAGTTACGTTTTACAACAGTCAAATTGGTTTATAAGATCTCGATCAATTTTCACAGTATATAAAAACGTATATAAAAATGTATATAAAAACGCAGATAAAAACATATATAAAAACGTAGATAAAAACGCAAATAAAACGTATATAAAAACGTGGGTGAGCTTAACGATAAAATAGACGACAAGTTATAAAAAGGACTATGAATGTTATTTTTTTCAAAGATAAAGACGATTGATTGAACTTTAAAATTTCAAGGACGGTTAATGCAATATCTACCAATCACAGGGACCATTAATGTGATTTACCCTAATAGGGTAAAATGGTCATCATGACCTCAAGAAGACCGAATTTGAAAGATAGCAATAAGTTAGATACCTTTACAAATGATTTACCCAAGAAAAAATAACCATTTCAGCCTTGCAGGTTCATTTGATCCGTGAGTGATGGTTACGCCATTAGACGGATTTAGATCTGTATCACGTATATGTTCACAAATAACTTGCTTGTAAAGTTAGTATATTATTATTAGCCAACTTCTTTAGTCCATCGCGCAGATATGTCACAAACGGAAAAATCAACGCCGAAACTTCTGTAAAGAGGAGTGGACTTTGTGTTTTGGCAGCACCATAAGTTAAGAAGCAATACAAATTTTTTGCCACGTCATATAACGAATATTCAATATAAAGGGCATCAATCACAAATGTCAACTGCATAAATTTATATTCTAATAAGTAATATATGTATTTGATCACTAGTTAATTATCTATGTTATACCCTAGTCAAGTCAAGCTTCATTTTTTGTACAACCATCTTCTAAAAAACATTACAAAGTTATCACATCAAAATTATGAGTGGCTGACTCTTCAACTAAATGGTGTATGGTGTTTTCGGTTAGAGCTTAATATTTCAATGGATGATATTGATTATTTCGATGACGGGAGTATACCCTCAGATATATTTTAAGATCCAAAGACAATCGTCTAGCGACTTCTAGCAAGCTTTTAGACACGGATTATATATTTTAGAGGTGCTCTATTACTTATGACGTTGTGTACATATATTGTTGTGGTGTTGTTCATGTCCGATGTACACTTTTGGCTTGGGGTTTTGCTAGATCTGGTGTTTCGGGGTGCATAATTATTTTAGCTTCCCACATCTTTCATTATTTTTCCGGTTGGGGTCTTGATTTCTCTATAATGGAGATGGCATTGGTGCTCAATAATCCGCGCAAATCTTTTGCTTAGCTTAGTTTTGTGGGTTAATTAAGCTATATTACTTATATTTTTGCCGTATATATGCTGATAATGAATTAATGAAGACTTTCTGGTATCTTATAAGAAAGGGCTTTGCTAACTGTATTTCTATAGGTTATGGTTAAGCATTAGTTTCATATATATTGAATTAATATACTTAATAAATCAAAATACTTTTGAAATTTCAGCATATGTACGCCTAACGTCATATATACTCGTAGAAGCATTATATGTCATCTACTAAAGGATTGAGATTCTCTCAAGTTGATACATGATATGTCATAATTAAAAAAACATGGTTGGTTCCAAATAAGGTTAAATATTCTGATGTAGAGGGCCATTTGTGACAGGTTAGCGACTAGAGAAAGTGGAATCTAATATAATCTGGAGTTATGGTTTTCAATGGTGGCGATTTTGGTTGCCTGAGCATTCTCGTGGGTATTCATTGTTAAATATTATTGATTTCATTCAGAATATAAGTCAAAGGAAAAAAGCAATGTTTAGGCTCTTCAATTAAGATGTTTTGAAGTTGTCTTGTCTCATCTGTTTGAATAATGTGGAATATTGGAAATCACAAGGTGCTCATGTATTAGTCTCAATCTAGAATCGAAATTTTCAAGGAGATTCAACAATTATCCTACAATTGGATTGGTGTTGCATAATAGGCAACAATAATACATCTCGGCCATGGTTGAGCAGGACCGAACCTAAGAAGTACCTAACAATTAAAAAATTCTCGCATGTCTTAAAAGTGAATATATTACACTTACTACAAAAAGTACATAGAATTACCATTTAATTAGGCCAAAACACGCCTCTTCAACTTGGCATAGTTTACTGCTGCCATGACACAGATCCAATATTTGGCATGGCTTATGAAACTAAAATATGCATATATATCTACATGATTTACTAACAGCCAAAGTGCCATACACTCCCCAAAACCCAAATGCTAATCTGATCAGAAGACTAATGAAAAAACCACGAGTTATCAGCTTATCTTGATCTCCAGCATCGTCGGTATGTACTATAGTTCGTGGGTTTTGAGGTACCAAATCTACTGGGCATGGAATAGAAAGGGGAAGTCCACATAGTGAAGGATTCCCAATGTAGGATGAATTACTAAAGCTCTGTAACTGAGTGCTTGTTGGTATCCTCCCTGACAAGTTGTTGTATGAAAGGTCCAGCACGCCAAGATTGGTCAACTGTAAAAGGCTTGTTGGAATGGAACCAACCAAATGGTTTCTCGACAGATCGAGGAAATCCAACCATCTTAATCTTCCAATATTTTGAGGAATTCGCTCGTTAAGTTGTTTCTGGAAAGATTTAGGGCAACAAGTCCGGAAAGATTGGTGATTTCGTCTGGGATTTCGCCGGTGAACATATTACTAGAAAGATCAAGGCTTCTCACAAGAAACAATGTTCTATTGTACTCAGATTTTCTTCCTTTCCATTCCAACAATGATTTAAACACATACGTTGCTCGTCTAACGGCAAGCCTGGTACGTGTTAATTGAACATTATTAATCACCATCAAGGAACGTTCAGTTTTACTGTCGGTCATGCCTTTCATGTCGCTTAGGCACCTTGGGATGGTTCCAGAAATATTGTTTACCGAGATGTCCAAGATCTGCATCTTTGAAAGCATGCAAAAGCTTGTAGGCATGGTACCATGGAAACGATTTGATGTCAAGTTTAAAACATGCAAATTTGATAGGGTTTCCAATCCAAGCAGGTATTCTACCAGAGATATTATTTTCTCCCACATCAAGAAGTATCAGCAAGGTACAATTCTGTAAGGATGATGGTAACTCTCCAGTCAGACTATTGGCACGCATACTTAACATTGACATATTTGTTAAAGATCCCATTGTTGTTAGGATTCGCCCAGAGAACTTATTGCTTTCAAGATTAAGATAAAATAGTCGTGTTAAGTTCATCCAGCAATTTGGAAGGTCTCCTGAAAGTTGGTTTTTCGAAAGATCAAGTTGGCCTATGGTGGTGAAATGACACAAGAAGAAAACTGATCTAGAAAACATATTATTGTACAGAACTAGTGTTTGCGTGTTCCGAGGAAACAATGGTATCGAGCCACTAAAGTCATTGGAGCTTAAATCAATGATAGGCTGATCTCCAAAAGTTATATCTAGCACACTATCATGAATATAATTAGATGAGAGATTCATGTAACGGAGATTCGGTGTTAAGTGCTTCTAGAACCAAGCAGGGACAGAGTCATTGATATGAGCATTAGATATGTCAATTATGGAGAAATTCTTCTGCGGTTGTAGCCAGGCTGGGAATGCAGGACCCAACTTGCAAGATGATAAAGAAACGACATCGAGGGAAAAAGATGGCGACCAACCGAATTCAATTTCGAGACCCAGGGTGTTATTTGACAAATCAAGGTAAACTAAGCGAGAAAGATTTTTCAGATGAGTTTCCGAGATTTTACCAATCAAGAAGTTTGAAGAGACTCCCAAACTTTCTAGCTCAGAAAGTGTCATTATCCTTTCTCCTATTGTCCCTTCCAAACGGTTTCTCTCAAAATATAACTGTTGCAGTGACGAAAGTGCCGAAATTGAGTTTTGCTCAAATTTTTCTGGGAAAGATCCATTCAACTCGTTCTTGTTGAGATATGTTGGAAAACATAATCCATTAATCTTTGTATCAATAAAAGGCTGCATGTTTTTTTTTTTTTCTGTTTTGAGGCTGCAAAACGCATCAGCAATTCAGAAACATGACAATTAGTTTAGTCGGTTAGAAAACAGTTAGATTAGTTAGTTATAAGTCAGTTATTATGAAAGGACACAACTCTTGGTTTTATTGAACCATCATATCCTATCATTTACACCTTTTCATTATGTATATATAGATATGATCCTGTAAACATTGTTTGTAACCCATTCGATTATTCAATATCAATATAAAGGGTTCACCCTAAAATCTTCCTGTTTCATTCATTTTATTTTTGATTCTTTAATGTATGCATGATTGTTGTTTACGATCGAATCCTCCCTCACAACCTGTGTAACAGCGGCATCAGAGCCTATGGGATCAAACAACACCCAATTCATGCTTACAATCATCATTCAAGAGTCTTACATCGATGCCAATTGAAAGAAGAAACAAAAACCCTAAATAAACTACAAAGTTTTGGTTTTTTGTTATAATGGTTATGGTTTAACCATGAAGAAGAAAAGAAGAGGCTTGTTTGGTTTTTTTTAACCAACAAAAAGCCATGAAGATGTTTTCAAAGGGGATACTTGGCCTCTCAAAGAACATGGTGATAAGATCAAACCTGCTACAATCAATACTTGAATGTTTTTAATTGCTATTACAATACAACAAGGGTGTCACATATTGAAACAGATGGACATGTTTCAAAAGGCAGATGGAATTGCCGTGAAGATCAGCAAGATCAAGTGACCAAACCCACTGATTTGGACATTCAAAGAATGAAGAAGATTGAGCATTTTCTAGAAGATCTTTAAAAAACAAGTATCAGCAAACTACAAGATGGAAGACATCAAGATTGAAGGAAGGCATCAAGGAATAAGAAGATTGAAGAAGAAACAAAGATTAATAGATTAGGGAGGAATAAGTTGGAAAACATAATCCATTAATCTTTGTATCAATAAAAGGCTGCATGTTTTTTTTTTCTGTTTTGAGGCTGCAAAATGCATCAGCAATTCAGAAACATGACAGTTAGTCTAGTCGGTTAGAAAACAGTTAGATTAGTTAGTTATAAGTTAGTTATTATGAAAGGACACAACCCTTGGTTTTATTGAACCATCATATCCTTTCATTTACACCTTTTCATTATGTATATATAGATAGGATCCTGTAAACATTGTTTGTAACCCATTCGATTCTTCAATATCAATATAAAGGGTTCACCCCAAAATCTTCATGTTTCATTCATTTTATTTTTGAATCTTTAATGTATGCATGATTGTTGTTTATGATTATTCGATCCTGGAATCCTACCTCACAACCTGTGTAATAGTGGCATCAGAGCCTATAGGATCAAACAACACCCAATTCATGCTTACAATCATCATTCAAGAGTCTTACATCGATGCCAATTGAAAGAAGAAACAAAAATCCTAAATAAACTACAAAGTTTTGGTTTTTTGTTATAATGGTTATGGATTTAACCATGAAGAAGAAAAGAAGAGGCTTGTTTGGTTTTTTTTAACCAACAAAAAGCCATGAAGATGTTTTCAAAGGGGATACTTGGCCTGTCAAAGAACATGGTGATAAGATCAAACCTGCTACAATCAATACTTGAATGTTTTTAATTGCTATAACAATACAGCAAGGGTGTCACATATTGAAACAGATGGACATGTTTCAAAAGGCAGATGGAATTGCCATGAAGATCAGCTGTTAGAAAAGTGACTTAAACTTTAAGGGTTGTTTGGTAACTTTGGTAAATTGGGTGACTTGTTCTACAAGTTTGGTTAGAATTTGGAAACTAATCTATGACGGTTAGTTTTGCCCTATAAATAGGGATCATTGGCATTATAATTATTTGTACCTTTTGAATAATAGTTTGGTACCGTTTGAATTAGGGTTGGGTACCGTTTGAATTAGAGTTTTGTATTGGTACCTCTGGAATTTGTCTTTATATTTGGTTTGATAGATTTGAATAAAGCTTCCGCTTGCTTTGTTTGAATTTGTTTGTTTGTTTCGTTCGTTTGAATTATCAACAAGTGGTATCAGAGCCAGGTTGAAGATGAAGAAGAAAAAGAAAAAAAAAGTTTTGTTTGGATTTTTTTGGGATACGATTGTTTTTTTGTCGATTTGGAATAATAAGAATTTTGGGACGTCTTTGGTTTTGGATACATCAGAATTGGAGTATCAATTTAGTGGGTTTGGGCTTTTGTTTGAATTGAATAACATGGTTGGGCTTTTTTGGTAACTAGATTTTGTTTTGAATTTTGGATTTTGGATAGTCTAAATTTGAAATTGGGATTTACGTAAGTTTTGGTTTAGTATTGGAGCAATTTGAGATCAAAGATTGCTATTGGTTTGTTGGCATCTGTTCGTTTGGATTTTTGATAGGTTTGTTAGGATTGTTTTTGGATTGCAGTTCGACTGGTTTTTTATTTTGAAGAATTCGGTTTTTGGTGTTTGATATTCGAAGTTGATTTGTGATGAGGCGAAAAGTGTACCGCTTTTCGGGGGTCATTTAAGCCCAAAATCGTATTTATTTGATCAAATATCGCCCTAAATCGTTCATTTTGGCATTTTAGGTACTTTGGAGAGAAATTCTGGAAAAGGAAGCATTTTGGACGTTTTTGGAGCATAAAAGTGAAGAATTCGACAAAGTGATAAAATCTGCTGGAATAGTACCCTTGACGGCGTCAAGCATGGATGTGACGCCGTCAAGTCTTGATAAGCCAGAATGGGATTTTGGAATTTAAAGAGTGACGGTGTCAGGATTCAACCTGACGGCGTCAGCTGATAAAGAGTGACGACGTCAGAAAGAATTCTTGCACGAGAAGAAACCAAAGTGGAACCGTCACAAGTTAATCAAGACAATCATAACTTGCGCGCGGAGTAGCTGTCACTGTTTTGGCCATAAAATCTTCATACGAACTCGGATTTGGGTGATTCAAAAGGCCACGCGAAGAGGACGAAAAGATCTACAATTTGGTGAAAAAGGGAAGTTGACGCCGTCAGTTGTTAGGGCTGAAGCCGTCAGATCGATGCGGACAGAAAATCAACTATAAATACAACATCATAACTTCACTTTTTGTAAGCCCCAAACCCTAAGTCCGATTCTAGGGTTAGGGTAGGTGTTTTTCCAGCAACTTAGAGGTTCCGAATCACTCCATAAACATCTTTTAATGGTTTGTTTATTGATTCAATCTTATGTTATGTCTTCAATTATCATTATTGTTGATTGCTCTTCATTAATTATGTTTTGCTAAATCACCTTGTGTCTACTTATGATTGTGTGAAACTTGTATATAATTAATTAGATCTTATTGATTTCTTGTTGATGTTTGTGTCTATCTCCATCAATGAGGGCTTGTTGATGTGTGTGTCTATCTCCATCAATTAAGGCGTGACAACTTCAATAGATCTAGTTGGTTTAGTTTATAATTCTTGTTTCCTATTGATTCTTGTTTTGATTGAATGTCTCATCGATGTTAGGCTTAAGAAAACTGGCCAACCTCCTTTATGGTAACGTGCTTGAACGTCTTAAGAAACATGTAACCAATGCGTACTAGGTTATTAAGGTAGTATTTAATGCATAAGCCACTGTTTACAATCCCTATGATTGGGTGCTTAACGCATCGTTGTAGGAGGAGATAAGAGCTTATAGGATTGGGGAAGTACGTACGCCACCCCATGAATGTTTAAAGGAATACACCCGTCAATTAAAACAAGGTTTACAGTCAATAGGTAGAATTGGATAGCTAGCAAGGAGTAATACATCATAGGTAGACATGCTTCACTTTTCTTGTAGAACCTTAATTTACTTTTCTTGCACATTAGTTTAATTAGTAGCTCTTGGGTTAGTTGACTAGCAACTAATTCCGCCCACTCTTCCAATACCCGAAATTTTACTTGCTTTCCATAAAACATAAAAATACAAAAAGAATCATCCCTCATCTCTAGACCTAGTAGATAAATTTCAATCCTAACGAACACTATTCTTTGAGTTGAACGATCAATCCCCCGTACTTACCACTTCACTATACTACATCGGTCAGGTACACTGCCTGGTGGGGTTGTAAGCCTCTTGAGATCCCTCGAGAGGTAAAACTTGTTGTAAGGTCACAAAACCACGCATCAATTTGTTTGAGTTTGATATGCTTTTGGTATTTGAAATTTGGACCGTAATCCTTATCATATAAGTGGGTCATTAGAATTATTATCAAGTATCATATTTGGTGCGTTTGAATTAGAGTCCGTTCGTCAATTTATTTATTAGCTTGAATTTATTTGATACTTGGATAATAAGTTTGAAGTTGGACCGTAATACTTATTGATAAGTGGGTCATTAGTATTTGAATTTGATATTTTGGTCGTAATTCTTATTATATAAGTGGACAATTGGAATTTAAATTTGGTATTTGAATTTGGAGATCGATTTGGTGTTTGAAGACTTAGTTATAATCGGGTCGTTTGGAATTTGTTCGATCATTTGAAATTTGTTCGCTTGAATATTTGGATCTTCGTTCGTCGGACTTTTGAATTTGGTTGTCCGAGTTAGATTATCTTTGTTGAAGATCGTTTGAGCCGATTTGTTTGTTTGGTTGACCGAGTTTGAATCTGTCGGTTAACATTTGATTGTTCGTTTTGAAGATTATCGGCGTTTGTATTTGTTTGGTTTGTTTTAGATCGTTTTGGGGAATCGATCGTTCCTTTTGAATTTGGCTAGCATCTCTGGCATTTGGAATTTGAGTTTGGAATTTGAAATTTGGTATTCGGAATTTGGAACTTTGAATTTGATTTGAAGCAGATGGAGGAGTTTAAGTCACGGTGGAGACTGTTAGAAAAGTGACTTAAACTTTAAGGGTTGTTTGGTAACTTTGGTAAATTGGGTGACTTGTCCTACAAGTTTGGTTAGAATTTGGAAACTAATCTATGACGGTTAGTTTTGCCCTATAAATAGGGATCATTATCATTATAATTATTTGTACCTTTTGAATAATAGTTTGGTACCGTTTGAATTAGGGTTGGNACTTAAACTTTAAGGGTTGTTTGGTAACTTTGGTAAATTGGGTGACTTGTCCTACAAGTTTGGTTAGAATTTGGAAACTAATCTATGACGGTTAGTTTTGCCCTATAAATAGGGATCATTATCATTATAATTATTTGTACCTTTTGAATAATAGTTTGGTACCGTTTGAATTAGGGTTGGGTACCGTTTGAATTAGAGTTTTGTATTGGTACCTTTGGAATTTGTCTTTGTATTTGGTTTGATAGATTTGAATAAAGCTTCCGCTTGCTTTGTTTGAATTTGTTTGTTTGTTTCGTTCGTTTGAATTATCAACATCAGCAAGATCAAGTGACCAAACCCACTGATTTGGACATTCAAAGAATGAAGAAGATTGAGCATTTTTTTTAAAAGATCTTTAAAAAACAAGTATCGGCAAACTACAAGATGGAAGACATCAAGATTGAAGGAAGGCATCAAGGAACAAGAAGATTGAAGAAGAAACAAAGATTAATAGATTAGGGAGGAATATGTTGGAAAACATAATCCATTAATCTTTGTATCAATAAAAGGCTGCATGTTTTTTTTTCTGTTTTGAGACTGCAAAGTGTCACTAAACCTTTACTTGCTTCTCCTAGACTTAAAGTGCAGGTGGAAGTCAAATAGGTAAAAGTCTATTTATGGCGACAAAAAAAGTGTGAGTACATAGTTTTCCCACTTGTGACACATTTTGTTAATAAAAAGTGTTTAAGAAATCTCAAAACTTTAGGCTTTTTTTAAGAGTGTCACTAAAAGTAGATTTGGTAACACCTTTTTGTGTCATTAAAACTTCTGTCACTAAATGTGTATTTTGTTATAGTGGCACTAAAATCAAATGGCTCTTATAAAACTTGCTGCATGTAAAGACAAACTTTTGGTTATTATGAATTGAACAGGTAGTTGTTGGTAAAGCTATTTCATCCTCAGAAAGACATTCACCTTACAATTGATCCCATTAAAGTCGGAGTAACTGAGTATGATTTAAGTCGTTTTATTTAGCCATACCTTACAAACAAGAAATCATTCTTAAAAATTATATCATTAAACATTGCAAATAGAACTTGAAAAGATGAACAGTGAGAATGAAAGACTCATGGTTCTTTGGGTTTCTTCACAGTAATATCTTGCGGGTTATTAGCAAGGAATTTACCAAAAGATCGCCATGGTCATTATACGGCAAATAATTACTAAACCAATGTAGGCAGATCTGCCTTCATATTAAATATACTATGAAACCAGAAAAAAAAAAAAAAAAAAAAAAAAAAAAAAAAAAAAAAAAAAAAAAAAAAAAAAAAAAAAAAGGGATGTATTCCCATTTTAAGCCCAAGAACGCCTCTTCAACCTGGCGTAATTCACTGCTACCATGACATAGATCCAATCTTTGACGTGGCTTATGAAACTAAAATATGCATATCTACATGATTTACTGACAATCAAAGTGCCATACACTCCCCAAAATCCAAATGCTAATCCGATAAAAAGACTAATGAAAAAACCACGGCTTATCAACTTATCTTGATCCCCATCATTGGCAGTATGTACTGCAGTTGGTGGATTCTGTGGCACCGTATCTCCTGGGCATGGATTAGAAAGGGGAAGCCCACATAGTGAAGGATTTCCGATGTAGGATGAATTGTCAAAACTCTGTAACTGAGTGCTGGTTAGTATCCTCCCTGACAAGTTGTTGTATGAAAGGTCCATCACACCGAGATTGGTCAACTGTGAAAGGCTTGCCGGGATGCCACCATCCAGATGATTCCTCGACAGATCAAGAAAATCCAACCATCTTAATTTTCCAATATCTTGAGGAATCTTCCATGTTAAGCTGTTTCTAGAAAGATTTAAGGCAACAAGACCCAAAAGATTGGTGATTTCGTCTGGTATTTCTCCGCTGAACATATTGCTAGAAAGATCAAGGCTAGTTACAAGACCCAAGGTACTACTGTACTCATGTTTCATCCGTTTCCATGTCAACAATGCCTTGAATACATATGTGGCTCTACTGAAATAAAGCCTAGTTCGTTCCAACCCAATCATATGTACCCCCGAAAATGCTACGGTTTTTTTCTCAGTCATGGATTGCAAGTGGCTGAAGCATCTGGGAATGGTTCCTGAGATATTGTTCACAGAGATGTCCAAGATCTGCAAATTTTCAAGCCTACATAGGCTTGTAGGAATGGTCCCATGAAACCCATTGGATGGTAAGCTAAGAACACGTAAATTTGAAAGGCTTGTCCCGATCCAACCAGGTATGCTACCCGAAAGGTTATTTTCTCCAAGATCAAGAAAATTTAGGTTGGTCCAGTTCTTAAAAGAGGAAGGCAGCTCTCCATTAAGCCGATTTCTGCGCATACTTAACATAAAAACGTTGGAAAAGGATCCCATCGATGTGGGGATCCTCCCTGTGAAATTATTATTTTCAAGGTTAAAATAATATATGTGAGTGAAGTTCATCCAAAAATTGGGAAGCTCTCCAGTGAGCTGGTTACTTGAAAGATCAAGATTGAATATGTCAGTGAGATTCCACAGGGAGGAAACGGTTCCCGAGAACATGTTATTGTTGAGAATCAATGCTCGGGTTCTGAAAGGAAACAACGGTATTGGGCCTGAGAAGTTATTAGAGCTTAAATCAAATACAGGTTGTTCTGCATACATCAAGTCTGGCACAGTGCCATGAATATTGTTAAATGAGACATTTAAATAACGAAGACGGAGTGTTAACTGATCCCAAAACCAATTCGGGATAGAGTTGTTGATTTGACAGTTAGATATGTCTATTATGGAGAAATTCTTCTGAGATCGCATCCACGTTGGAAAAGAAGGACCCAACTTGCAAGATGACAATGAGATGGTATCGAGTGAAAAGGTTGGAGACCAATCAGAATCAAGTTCGAGAACGAGGGAGTTATTGGACAAATCAAGGTAAACTAAATGAGACAGATTTGCAAGATGAGTTTCAGAGATTTTACCATGCAAGAGATTTGAAGAGACCCCCAAGTATTTTAGCTCCGAAAGTTGCATAATCTTTTCTCCTAGAGTCCCTTTCAAACGGTTTCTCTCAAAATGTATCTCCTGCAATGAGGAAAGAGGTGAAAGATCTGGGAGCAATCCACTGATCTGGTTATCAGCCAAATCAAGGATGACGAGATTCGATATCTGCTCAAATCTTTCCGGGAAATTTCCCTTCATCTCATTGTCAGAAAGATGTAATTCTTTTAAAGCCGTGAATGTTGTAAAATCAGGTAAAGAACCACTTATGTTATTATAACTCAACTCCAGAACTTGGATCGACTTCTTTGCTGGCCCCAAGAGATAGAAAAAGCTCGGAAGGTCTTCTTTTAGAGCGTTTGAGGAAAGATATAGGGATTCTAAGGTGCTGAAATTCCCAAACGATCTTGGGATGCCACCTTTAATGCCATTTGAGGTCAAATCCAAGTTCTGTAGGAATGTGAATGTACCAAATGCTTCTGGAATGGTACCGGCCAACTCGTTGTAGGAGAGATCGACATTGGTAAGGCTGCAACTGAAGTTGAATAACCAAGGATATATCGAAGAGGAGGGAAGATAGTTAGTGGATATGTCTAGAATAGAAAGAGACTTCGAAAAATTGGTGATTGTAAGAAACGTATTAGCACGAACTTTCGGCTGAAGACAACTATCTAGCTGTAGTTCAAACAGGGATGGAAGACGGGTGATCACATTTTTCACCAAATTATTAGACTCACTGAGGTCTACACCACTCAGGCTTAGGTATTCAAGCGAGAAAAGTTTAGAGAGCCACTCTGTATTTTTCAAAGTGATATAAGAATTTGAGAGATCAAAAGTTTGTAGGTATGTAAGATTGCCCAATTGAGGGGGGACTTTGGATACCTCAAAATCAATCATTGAAAGGTTTAGATAGCGAAGTCTTCTTAGGGAACCAATGAATTCTGGAATTCGGATGAAAGTATTTATACTGAGGTCCAAATGGTTTAAATGGCCTAACTCAATCAATGAAGAGTGTATTTGACCTCTTAACCCAACTTTATCTACGCCGCTTGACCAGTATCCATGAAGATCAAGACTTATAACATGATTAGTTCTGTTGCTACAGCCTACACCTTTCCATAAACAGCAATCCAGTGAGCTTCTATGACTACTCCATGAAGAGAGTATACCCGCACCATCTAAGAACCCACTTTTTAACTGGAGGAGTGCTCTTCGCTCTCTTTCAATGCACCGTGTTTCAGCAGCCCCTGTGTTAGTGAGGCCATAAACAAGGCTGATGCAGTATATGAAAAGCACAAGTAAAGACATATTGAAATGTTAAAAAGAATTTGCTATCTAGTAAGTTGGAGAAGAAGGGTATTACTAGTATTTATATTCAAAGATAACTTCTTACGTTAGCACTATATTTTACGCCATGATATCTGCATATGTTACGCCACTGACCGAAGAAAATTTTGGCATGGGAGAGAGACAACGAATAATACGTAAACCTGAGCTGAAGGAATGGACTTGGTCACATACCAACACAATATTATATAACATGCGATAAAACAATGCCTAAGTCTTCTAAAAATGATACTTGGACCATATATTGGTTATAATGAAACAGGTAACAACAATTAGTAGCTTGCTGAAATGTGTGTATTTAACAAATGTATTTATCGTCTATATTTTTTTAGCCAAACATCAGATTCATGACTGATGGTTGGGTATCTATAAGGATGAAAAACAAAAAGATGGATTAAAACCTGTATGTCAAAAGTGTTTAAAAAAATGTAAATAAGAAACTGGCCAACATTGTACGTCATTCTAATATATATTCGAAAGAGAATTAATCAATGCCAAGGACATTGAGACCAGGTGCTCTGACTGCCTTAAAAAATATAAAAAGAATGAAACTTTCAATATATATGTACCATGCTTCACCATTCCAACTTCTACCTACGATAGCATACGACAGATATCACAAGTATAATATATAGAGGCATCACATCACACAGTCAACTGTATAATTCACTTTTCTTAGAGAGAATATTGGTATAATCATTGTTATATGTTCTTTTATTTGCTTAAATACATGCCAAGTCAAACTTTTCCTCCACTCATGGTTTCATGACACAAGAATTGAATTTTTTAATGTGACGGGATATGACCGATTTGTGGCACGAGAGACAAAGAGGATCTCTCAAATCTTTTTAAGACTTTAACGGAATGCAACAAAGTGACAGTTGACTTATTGATCAAGTTAAGTGATACGGCGCATCTATATGTGTCTCAGTCGTTAGATATCTCTATGTTCATCCATCGCCCTTCTTATAGTTATGTTTGAACATATCCTATTTTGTCCAGAGTTTGTATGAAATCCTTCACCCTTCTTATATTTATCGTCTATTCTACTCAACCTAAGATAGATTCAAAAACATATCTCGGGTGTCCAAGTCGAAAGCTAACATAATAGTTTTTAAAACACTATTCCACCAGTTGCTTTTGGTGTATCATAAAACATATCTCAATATGAAACCATGACATCGCACTACAAGAAAAAGTGTGTTTAGTGACGAAAATTTAGTGACCACTTTTATTTTGGTCACTATTTAGGGTAATTTATATGCCAAAATTGAAGATTCTCAAGGTAATTTATGTAACTTTGTTGTTAATTGGGATATTTCTATCCCCTCGTTTGGAACTCCATCATAACACCAACACCACCATCACCGCGACGCTACCGTTACTCCATCGCAACACCACCGCGACCCCATCGCAGCAACTCGACGGTATTCAAGCCTTTAATTGATGATTAGGTCAATTTTGCTTTAATCAGATGCTTTAGTCATGAGTTTAATTGATATATCTGTTATAATTTGTATTTTAGGTTTTCGATTTGCTTTGTGTGACGTGTTATTAGTTGAATTATGTAAAGTTGATTGAGCAGTGATATCTATTTCTGTGATATAACTATTAATGATATAAATCGATTTATGCATATGAAATGTGATATAAGCCGTGATAGATTGTACATTTGGCGTTGAGAACAGTTTAGGCACAAAAATTGATTTAACAATATTGTTCCATTGGGTAGAGACGTCCAGTAATAGCGATATTTGGTAGGAGTGATATTTTGTACATTTGGTAGGACTGATATTTTTGCTTTAGCGTGGAACATTGGGTTGAGACATCTAGTATTAGCGATGTTGTTCCATTATTTTGATAAACGACATTCTGAATATGCTGTTGAAATGGTGCATTCTCATTACTAGTTAATCCCAAACACCCCTTGTTGCGCTTTGATATTGTATATAAGCTGGTCATCTCCTTATAAGCTGCATAACCTGTTTAACTTAGTAATGCCAAACACCCCTTGTTGTGTTTTGATTATCTGATTTCGTTACTGTAGAAGCCTAGCTACACACTTTTTGCAGCATTGCCTTATGTTATAGCAATTGCTTATTTCATGAATGCATAAGCAGTTTTAATAAGCCTTACCAAACATCCCCTGAAGTCAATAGTGCCATGTAAGAAACATATGCCCTTGTCTCGTCTTTTGCAGTAAAACATTCGAATAAATAGAACTAAATAAGTTGATAAAGCTTAATGCTTACACTCATCAAGTCCACGGAAACATTACCTAATATTTTAAAAGAGTAATAATAAGCAAATATTCTCACTCAGTAACAGTAAACATGTTAACATTTCCTTTTGTAGATAATAGTCACATGCCATACCAGCTGTTCATTTTGAGTATAATCTCCTCCTGGCAGCTTTTGTAGGACCAACATTCGAGCAACCTGGGCGGTGTTCTTGAATTTTAGTGTTAGAAATTTCAGTCTCACCGTCCCGAAGATAACATCAGCTATTTGCATAGCTGTTCTAAACCCTTTATCAAATAGGTTATTGTTCCTGTACGTCCTGCAGCAACTGAAGCACAAATCCGCGATAATTCAGAAAAAGATAAATCTGAAACGTTACAACGGTTCTTTCTTAGACTTTAGTTACCTTTACAGCATATTTTCTTGCTTTACGGCGATTCTTCGTATAAGAGAAGAAAACTCCTTGACAGGTCTAATTCTATGAGAAAAATGGTTGCTGAGATTGATGAAAGTAAGGCTAAAACAACAGTGGTTTCAAGCTGCTAAAGTATCCCCTGCAACTGTTGATTGTAACTATGGAATTGGAGGGTTAAGGGTTTCTTAAGGGCTTCAAGTATTTGCGGTGAGCGAGAATTGGCAAAGTAATGAAACTCAAATTCACTAAAAGACGATTGTTCTGAACATTTGAGTTAAGGTTTAGGGATAATGGTAGTGAGAAGAAAGAAGGTGAAAAACGCGAAAGTAGATAAGGAAGTTATGGGGGTTTAAACAATGGTGTGGGAGTAATAAAGATGATGAGGATGATAATGGGTTTAGCAGAGTGAATGGTGTAGAGAGATCGTGCTCGGGATTAGTCACTCAGTAACAGTAAACATGTCAACTTTTCAGGCGCATTACAAAGTTGAATCGTGGAAAAAAGCTCTAGCAGCTGCATGCAACCTGTAATAGTATCCACTGTATGCCCATGTAAGAGTATTTGTTCCAGTAAGCCCATTATGTATGCATTTGTCTAGTATATTATTTCAGTTGGCTACTTGGCTTGATCCTAATTTTTTTTTATTCGGGCTTCACCCGAGTTGATTGCAACGACAGGGTTTATGTCGAAGTTGACAAAAATTCACTCAAGAGGGTTGTTGAATTTGATCGCAATAGATGAGGTATGCTGCTTGATTGCCCAAATAACCATATGTCTTATTGATTTTTTTTAAAGAATTCTGGTCTAATTTAGTTATCTATGCTCAACTTTTCAGGCGCATTGCATCTCGACATGGAGCCATGATTTTAGGTACTTTTTTAAGTGGTCATGTTGTTTCTTGTTTTTAGCTCAATAATACATCGCCACATCAGTGTTAATTGTTTTTAGCTTAATTGTTTCGGTTATTGGCTCAAATAAATCCATATTGCAGACCTAGCTACAGAATATTAGCTTCTTTAAGGAAGTGTCTGCCAGACATACCAGTATTAGCATTGACGGCTACTGCTGTTCCCAGGTGAGTCTTATAATCCCTACAATGTACCTTCCTGTGCGGAGTAATGATCTACAGTTACCATCATAGTTCATACCCAACTTTTGCCATGAGTTATCTTATTTGTCTCTGAACATGATTTCTTTTCTGGTGAATCTGTTGAATAAAAAACTTTATTTCTTTTCTTCATGCAGGGTTCAGGCGGATGTGATAAGAGTCATTGAACATGGAAAACCCTTTAATCCTTAAATCATCATTTAATCGCCCAAATATATATTATGAAGGTTAGGCCAATTGGCTTGTTGTGTTGTCTTTTGCTTTTAAGGCACCTTGTTACCTTACTTACTTTTCTTGTGATGCTCTACAGTTCGATTCAAAGACCTTATAACTGACCCATATGTTGATCTGACTGATCTAATTAAATCTTGTGGAGACGTCTGTGGGATCGTGTACTGTCTTGAACGTGCAACATGTGATGATTTGGCTTCTGATTTATCAAAAAATGGCATTTCTTGTACTGGTACATGCTTGTTATTTACCTTTTCTCTGACTTAATCTTGAGTGGTCCTTACAAACATGTTTTTTGTCTCTGTATATGCTTTCAGGCAGGGTTGAACAGTAAGTTGCGCACTTCTGTATTGGATGATTGGATTTCTGCCAAAACACAAGTTGTAGTGGCTACAGTGGCTTTTGGGTATGGTTTACTTCTCTCTCTACAGTGAAGCTGAAGCAAATCATACCAATTAGCACGAGTTTCCATTCATATGTGATTTTTTATGTTTTTTCATGCTGGTTACTGCTCTGGAGAGTTTCTACTGCATCCTAATATAATGTGGTAAGCCCTCTGTTAATACTAAAAGGTATGTTTGCTGGAATAGTTTGTCTAAATGTATATGTTGGCTAGTCATGATTATAAATACCGAGTTAACTCTACTTTTGGGTCCTTCCATTGCAGGTTGCTAGTTGTGTGTAAAACTGTGTGAGTTATTTTTGGCTCAGGTATACAATTGCATTAAAATGCTGCAAGATGGAAAATGGCTGCATTTTATAAGTTGCTTACAGTTTATTGGATGTTTACATCAGTTACTTGGTACATCTTTTTATAGATTCCAGAGTCAATGACTACAATAGCAGATAATCCTCGAGGAGTCTGAATTGAAGGATTTGCAGGAAAGAGTTTGCGGGAAAGTTTAGTCATTTTTTTCTATCGTACATTACGGGCAGTAACAGCAGATTCAAAGATTGTGTGTTATAAAAAGGTTGTCTTGATAATCATGTTTTTAGTCTTATTCATGTTCAATGTTGTATTTCTTTAATACATGGTAGACAAATGGGTGCAATTGTTGGTATGTTATGGACTTATGGGTATTGATTATATTCTCTTTTTTGTTTGGATTAATTTGCGTTATGTTAAGAAGCTAAGAATTTTAGTTTTCTGTTTAGCTAAAAGTAAAAGGGTACGACGAAACCGAGCATTTTTGGTTATCGGCAACTTGTGGATAGTGACCACTTTTTGGTCACTAATCAACCAAAATAGTGACCAACATTTCGTCTCTGGCAGATTAGTGACCAGATATTTGGTCACTGATTGGTTTGAAGTTGTATCTACCCCATCCGATCAGTGACGACTTTTTGGTCACTATTTAGTGACGAAACTGCATTTGGTCTCTAAGTGTAATTAGTGACGGACCTATAGTGACCACAAGTGACCACCAAATTTGGTCACTAATCACGTTTAGTGACGAAATTGGTACTGTTTGTGACGAAAATTGCTTGTCACTAAAGTCACTTTTTCTTGTAGAAATCAGAAAAGTCAACTTACTATAGAGTTAGGTATTTGATAAACTGTACATCAAACATTTTTGTCAACCTATTCACCAAGTCAAGGTTTCCTTCGTTTGAACAAAATTATTTGTTATATTTAGTCTTGATATTAGCTTATGATTTATCTAGGGTTCTAAGTGTTTGTTTAGTTTATGACTTAGTCGAGTAGTATTAGGATTAACATTAGAGGTTTGTTTGGAGTTGCCTAAGTCCCAAGCATACTGTATTTTCTTTTCTTTGAATCACAATTGGTACGTATATATTAGATCCTAGTTCATATTAGAGTCAGTTTCTTACATCCTCATTCACTATAAATAGAGATAAGGGGGTGAGGGTTAACGTACGTCATTCTTTTTACTCTATAAACATTCAATCGAGGGTTATAGCATAGTTCTTGTTTTATGGCAATCGCTACAGGTTTTAAGTGTGGGGTTTCAACAAGCTTCTTAGAGTTCTTTGTGATCATTGTTCCGCTCTAGCTCACTTGTTGTTAGTATTAATTTACAAACATTATTGTTACCTACACACAATCTATAAATAAATATTATATAAATCGTCACCCAAGTGAAATCCGAATAATTGACTATTACAATTATTGTATCTGTAAAAAAGTAATAACACACTAACTATCTATGTGTATTGAAAATAAATCACACATATTTCCTAGAGAATTATTCCCGTAAGCACATGACTGAGAAGCAACTCAATTCACATGGATACCGATAAGCTAAAAGTGATTTGATCAATAGTTGTCGAGTCGTTGTATTTAAATAACTTTTAGATACACACATTCTTACATAAATAATATAATCCAAATGAAAGCTTAATTTTCAAAAAACAACAATCCCGAATCCCGCCAAAATAAGTTTTTGTTTCTCCTCTATATCATCTTACAAAAATCCCTGTGCCCTAATGACTTCACCAACACAAACAACAACAAAAGTCAAATTTTTTAAAAGAATCGAACACACGGATTCAAGTTTATTCAGAATTGGATGGACTACAAGTTTTCGTTTCATGAAGTGGCTCTCAATTTTCTATTTCAACCGTTCTGAATGTGTTTGATTGATAATGAACAACCATATCGAAGATATCATTATCACATCAAATAAAATGATTTGATAGTTTCATGCTTAAGAAGTCAATTGATAATTTGTTGATGAGTCTGTTTCAATCCAAATCCAAAATTAGATATTTTAAACTCTTTTGATCAGTCGGTTTCAAATTCGCCTATTTTAACCGAACCCGTTTTGACCACCTACCCAAACCCGCATGTATTGCTACCTTTATAATTCAAGTTGTGCCCATTTGGACCTTTTNTACAATGACCATAGGATTACAACCATGGCCCTAGAATACAAAATCCATGACCACTACACACTGAACCACGAGCTGAGTCCACGACCCTCCAACACCCACCAAACAAGGACCCTAGAGCACAAACACCATGACCAACGACATCACTCCCCCGGGACACGACCCACCAACACCAAAACTACAACCCTCGAACAATTAACTAAACACTAACCCTCCAACATCCGCTGAACCACACCCCTAGAAAACAAAACTACGACTCAAAAGATATCACGACCCTAAAAATTACAGCCTTGAATACTCAAACAATTAAAGAAAGAACCCCATAAATAATCCTTGTGTATGATGTTGGAGTAAAATTTCCTGCATATTAGGGAAAATATCACAGTTAGGATATTAGATGTGAAACCTTTGTATCTTTACATGTCGAACTACTTTATTAAGTTCTTTTGCGTCTGTTATTTGTCGCTTTGTATGAAGCTGGACCTTAATGGATAATGGATATCAATTTCAAAGCTGGCAATGTATAGCATGGTAGACCATAAAAAGGGGCATAGTCAAATCCATGTTTAGTACGAGTATTTTTCACTATAGTCTATAGAAATATTAATTTCGATTAGAATTAACCTCTATATGCTATGCATACCTGTCAGTAGAGTAGTCACAATCCAAAAACCAACAAAGTTACCACTTCACTGAGACCTTCAATCAAACGGTAGTGTCCATGAAGTTTTATTAGAAATTTGATTGAAAGCAAGACATTTATTCGTTTAGATATTATGAAGTTACGAAAAAATACATAGAATTAACATTTAGGCGCCAATCGCCTCTTCAACTTGGCATAACTCACTGCTACGTTTACGTAGATCCAATCGTTGAAATGGCCTAAGAGCATGTAATATGCAACTCTCCATGAATTACTGACGACCAAAATTCCAGAAACTCCCCAAAATCAAGATGCTAATCCAATTAAAAGACTAATGAAAAAACCACGAGTTATCAGTGTTCACAGGATTGGTACCAACAACTTTCTTCTTGAAAAGGTGTTTCATAGTTTCTGGAAATTGAGAGTTAATCGGTTTGCAATGAAACAGTAACAAGGGTTCAACAAGAATACTAAATACCTGAATTAAAATAGATACTTGTTGTTGTGTCTTCACAGGTCGAAAACCACAACTTTTATACTAAACCAAACGACCTAATGTTTCATCAATCGACATGACTGTTTGTTTTGATGAAACCGTTTGTAACTAACTAACTGTCATAACGATATGGGCCTGTTTGGACTTTACAGGAAGTCGACCCACTGGTTTTAAACTGACTGACCCAAATACATCTAAAACATACGAATACATATACATACTAAAAAGTCTTTAAACGTTAGACACTAATATTTGTACTAATAACATTATTGAGGCTAACAATTTCCCCCCTAATGTGTTAGTAACAAATCCTTCAATCTTCTTGAGTTGCTTGCTGAAATTCTTCATGTAATGACTTCGAAATCATTACTATCATGGCTGCTGCCGTGTTCTTCTTCATCATCTTCATCTAGCCTCACACAAAATCGATTCTGGCTTGATCCTTGTGCTCCATCCTTCACGGTCTTATCCTTCTGGCACGATGAGTCCTTGACATCAGCTTCTTTGCTTGCTTCACCCACTTCTAGACGCTTTTCAACCCAAGGCACTTGAGCCGTTTCATGGTATATCACACGAGATCAACATACTTCTTATAGCAGTTTCGTACTGCTTCACTATCGGTGGTGTGCAGACCTTGCAACTCTGCAACGGTACCCCATTTATCATCGTGACAACAAAATAGCCTCCTAAACTTTCCACAACTTTGTGTAGACATAGCAAATTCAACTCAACATCTTTGACAACCGGTGGTATACCTTCTAGCGTGTCATAGTTCAAGTGTACCAAATAAAACCACCGCAACATATCTATAAACATTTTGTTGAATACTTCCCAGTTTTTGTATAACAAACTATCTTTCTTTAACAAGTTCATAAAAGAGAGGAACCTTGAAAAAGAATTGACCTTTAACTCATATAAAGTACCATTGAAACTGAGTTACTCATCGTCTACATAATCCTGGGTAACATCCTTGTTCCAATCGAGATCTTCCAAGCCTTTAACTATTGAACAATCATCTCCTGGGTCAATTGATTCAAAATACTTTTGCAAGTATTCATTGTGTTCATTCACGATCTCCTTAGGCCCAACTATTCTTTCTGTTTCATCTTCTAGTGGCAATTGCATACTAGGCTCTTCATCATACATATAATAAATACTGCATACTCTATCCTTGATCTTAACAGAATATCCTTGGGTTTCTAACAATTCTAAACTAAGTATATTCAATGAAACCTCGGGTGTATACTGAACATGACCAATAATCAAATCACCATGCTTCGTTTTGATAGTAACGTTACCAACACCATATGAGAAAATAAACTTATGTTCATTCTCTTCTCTACCCATCATTTTAAACTTATATGTAACATCATTAAACAATTTCCTCCTTGGGCACATATGATATTTGTAATGTTTACTAACATACAAGATTTCGTTCCAAGTTTGTCCATTNTAACAATTCTAAACTAAGTATATTCAATGAAACCTCGGGTGTATACTGAACATGACCAATAATCAAATCACCATGCTTCGTTTTGATAGTAACGTTACCAACACCATATGAGAAAATAAACTTATGTTCATTCTCTTCTCTACCCATCATTTTAAACTTATATGTAACATCATTAAACAATTTCCTCCTTGGGCACATATGATATTTGTAATGTTTACTAACATACAAGATTTCGTTCCAAGTTTGTCCATTCGTATCTTCAACCATGTAGTCCCCAATAACGTGAACGGATTCTGGATACTTCCTTTCTTCTTCAATCAGTTTTTCGGTGATTTCAACATCATGCTTTGCTTCAAGTCCTGCCAATTTCTTCCTTGATTCACACGCCCAAAACGCGTGTCCCTTCGTCTTGCAAATATAACACTTCGACTTCTTCTCCCTCGCTGTCATCTTCCCTTTTTCTTCCTTCTTCGTGGCGTTGTACGCTTCATTCTCAAGTACGGTTTGTGCCAAAAGTTCCTTCGCTTTAGGGGATATGCTTTTCTTGATTCAGATTTTCCATTGGTACAAACGTTTCGGTGTTTCTCTCAAAAGGTAGCGTCCGGATTGAAAACCACTTGAGGGTTTCATTGTTGGCTTCTCCCATGGATTAGAGACCTTGCTTTGATACCAATTGTTCACAGGATTGGTACCAACAACTTTCTTCTTGAAAAGGTGTTTCATAGTTTCTGGAAATTGAGAGTTAATCGGTTTGCAATGAAACAGTAACAAGGGTTCAACAAGAATACTAAATACTTGAATTAAAATAGATACTTGTTGTGTCTTCACAGGTCGAAAACCACAACTTTTATACTAAACCAAACGACCTAATGTTTCATCAATCGACATGACTGTTTGTTTTGATGAAACCGTTTGTAACTAATGTTTGGACTTTACAGGAAGTCGACCCACTGGTTTTAAACTAGACTGACCCAAATACATCTAAAACATACGAATACATATACATACTAAAAAGTCTTTAAACGTTAGACACTAATATTTGTACTAATAACATTATTAAGGCTAACAATCAGCTTGTCTTGATCTTCANTATGGGCCTGTTTGGACTTTACAGGAAGTCGACCCACTGGTTTTAAACTAGACTGACCCAAATACATCTAAAACATACGAATACATATACATACTAAAAAGTCTTTAAACGTTAGACACTAATATTTGTACTAATAACATTATTAAGGCTAACAATCAGCTTGTCTTGATCTTCAGTATCATTGGTTTCTACTCCAGTTACTGGGTTTTGAGGTGATGAATCTCCTGGGCATGAATTAAGAAGTGGAAGTCCACAGAGTGCAGCATTCCCCGTGCAAGATGAAGCATTAAAGCTCTGTGACTGAGTGCTCGTCGGTATCCTGCCTGACAAGTTGTTAGAAAGGTCCAAGACCCCGAGATTGGTCAACTGTGAAAGGCTTGTCGGGATGCCACCAACCAGGAGATTTCTTGACACATCAAGGAAATCTAACCTTATTAATCTTCCGATATCGTGTGGTATTTTTGAGGCAAAGCTGTTCTTTTAAAGATTTAAGGCCACAAGTCCTAAAAGATTGGTAATTCCGGATGGTATTTCTCCACTGAACATATTGTTAGAAAGATCAAGGCTAGTTACAAGACCCAAGGTACTACTATACTCATGCTTCATCCCTTTCCATTCCAGCAATGCTTTAAACACATGTCTAACTCGACCAATGTAAGTCCTAGGTACCCCTTCAAGCCCACTGTTGGTCTAATGTCTACTCGAGCTAATGAGTAGTTCATAAGGCACGAGCATATGTGCAGTCCAAGTAGATCCGAGCTTATGGATAACTACAAGTCAAGTTCTAGTATAATTAGGATTCCTTATTTTTAGCTTTAAGATAAGGATTATCTTATTTAATTAGACTTGTAGTTGGATTAGGAAAGCTAGTTTCTATTCCCTATATAAACAATCCAAACGAGCTAGGTTTGGGTATGTATTCATTATCAGTTTTTTGAGCTTATATTTTCTGATTAATATTAGAGAGCGTATTCTAGTATTCTGCCTTTTGTTTTCTGTCGTGTCGTGTGGTTGTGTTTGATTCTGTACCGATCAGACTTGGGTCTTGACCCACCACAGTAGGTTCCAATAAATGCAATAGTTTTAATCTGTGTCAATTGTCATGGCTTTCATGGTGCCAAGACAACCAGGTATGCTTCCAGAGATATTGTTGGAAGAGACGTCTAATATTTGCAAATTGGAAAGCATGCAGAAGCTTGTAGGCATGGTACCATGGAACGGATTATTGGCTAAGCTAAGAAAATGCAACTCGGACATGATTTTCCCCATCCAAGAAGGTATGTGGCCTGAAAGTTTATTTCCTCCAAGATCAAGAAATTGTAGTGACGACCAATTCGTTAAAGAGGAAGGAAGCTCTCCGGTCAAGCTGTTGCTACTCATACTTAACATAATACTCCCTCCGTTCCTAAATAAATGTCCACTATTGACTTTTAAAGTCTTCACTTTTTAACTTTGACCATAAATTATTTTATTTGTGTTATGTAATACTTGATGCAAAATATATGAATAGATTAGGTTTCAAATGTATTTTCATTGGTATAATTTTCATTAATTATTAATTAACATAAATGAAATAATTTATGGTCAAAGTTGAAAAGAAAAGACTTTAAAAGTCAATACTGGACATTTATTTAGGGACGGAGGTAGTAACAGGTAAGTATCCCATCGATGTGGGTATTCTCCCATAAAAATTCTTATTTTTAATATTAAAATTCAAGAGTTGCGTGAAGTTCGTCCAAAAATCAGGAAGCTCTCCAGAGAGATGGTTGTTCGAAAGATCGATATTAAATGTGTTTGTCAGATTCCACAACAAGGAGATAGAACCCGAAAACATATTATTGTTAAGAACTAAATTTTAGGTGTCGGAAGGAAACAAAGGTAGTGGTCCTGAGAAATTATTAGAGCTAAAATCAATATAAGGTCCATCTCCATACATTAAATTTGGCACAGTGCCATGAATGTGATTAGATGAGAGATTTAGGTAACGAAGAGTTGGCATTAACCGCTTCCAGAACCAATCAGGGACAGAGTCGTTAATTTTAGCAATAGAAATGTCAAGTATAGTGATATTCTTCTGAGTTTGCAACCATGTAGGAAAAGAAGGACCCAACTTGCAAGATGACAATGCAATGACATTGAGCGAAAAAGTTGGAGACCAGTCAATAAAAAAAAGGTGTTCTATGACAGATCAAGGTAAACTAGATGAGAAAGATTTGTTAAGTGAGCTTCAATGATTTTACCGTGAAAAAAGTTTGAAGAGGCCCCCAAGGATCGCAGCTTGGAAAGTGGCATGATCCTTTCACCGAGTATCCCTTCCAAACGATTGCATTCCATATATAACTCCCCCAGTGAAGAAAGGGCTGAAAGATCCGGGAGCAATCCACTCATCCGGTTATCCCCCAAATCAAGAATAATCAGATTTTATATTTTCTAGAATTTTTCAGGGAAGGATCCCTTCATATCATTCTCATTGATATGTAGTTCTCTTAATTTTGTGAATGTTGTAAAATCAGGCAAGGAACCGCTTATGTTATTTGAACTTAATTCCAAGACTCGGATCAAGTTTTCAGCGGGTTTCAAAAGGTGAAAGAAGTGTGAAGGATCTTCTTTGAGGTTATTACCAGCAAGATGAAGCGCACGTAAGTTACTAAAGTTACCAAATGCTTTTGGCATTCCCCCTCCAAGGCTATTATTTGTCAAATCCATGTTCTGAATTAAGTTGAATTCACAGAAGGCTTCTAGAAAAGTACCCAACAACAAGTTGTGGGAGATTTTCAAATTTGTAAGGGTTCCACTGAAATTGAATAACCAAGGGAATATCAAAGAGGAAGGAAGAGCATTATCGGAGATATCAATAACTGAAAGCGAATTTGAGAAGTTAGTGAACGAAAGAGACATTTTAGCAGGAATTCTTGGAAGATGACAATTGACAAGATGTAGTTCAAAAAGTTAAGGAAGGCTGGTGATCACATTTTTCAGTAGATTATTAGACACACTAAGGTCAATGTAACTGAGGCTTAGGTATTTGAGTGAGGAAACTTTGGAGAGCCACTCTGTGTCTTGTATAATGATGGAAGAATCTGAGAGATCAAGAGTTTGTGTGCGATGGTATCAAAGAGATAGACAGAGCAAACAAATAGAACTTTTATTCAGTGATTCAATAGTCGGCAAGATTGTCTTACAAATATAACCGAACGATTACACAAGAATTGAGAGAGATCAAAAGATCTTAATACACAAACGTTTAGAGAGGTAGAGATAGCAGCTTATGAAAAGGCTGCGTATTATGAGTGATAGGGTTGTGTGTGAGATTGAGGTCTTTATATAGCATGAGGATTTCATTCTTGCCATAGATAGTCCCTTGATTACAGCAATCATGCATTGATGGTCCAAGATACTTTCCAAGATAGGCAAATATAATCCCTGAAGATACTCCAATCAATTACAGCCAATCCACTTATTCTAATGTCCAAAAATAGAGTTATTCCTGTACACTTAGACACACAAGTAAGATAAATAGGCAAGACATGTTATGAGAAACAGATTATTTTATTGAGGTATTTTTGAACATTCCCCCTTAATCTGTATTCCAAACATGTCAAATAATTTCAATTTTTCACACAAGAATTTGTGCTGATACACAAGAAGGTGCTTAGTTAGAATGTCTGCAATCTGGTTAGAGGAGCTAATTTTGATGGCACTCAGAACACCTTTTGCAATTTTTTCTCGGATAAAGTGAACATCTATTTCAAAATGTTTTGATCTCTCATGGAAAACTAGATTAACAGCAAGTTGTGAAGCAGATTTATTATCACAAAACAAATTTACAGGAAGGCTAATATTGACATTTAAGTCCTTTACGATTTTTTGAACCCAAATGATTTCACAAGCTGCTGCAGCCATGGATCTGTATTCTGCTTCAGTGGAAGATTTTAAGAGAGTTTTTTGTTTTTTGCTTTTCCATGAGATTAAACATTTATTAAAGAATACACAATAACCAGTTACAAATTTCCTGGTTTTTATACATTTTGCCCAATCAGCATCACTATATCCTTCTAAGACATTATCAAAACTGCTATGATCATACCTTAGACCTTTGCCTGGAGCACCCTTCAGGTATCTTAGAACATTGAGAGCTGAGTCCATATGAGATTTTAAGGGGTTGTGCATATGTTGAGCAAGACAGTGCACAGAGTATGAAATGTCAGGTCTAGTATGAGTAAGATAGATCAGTTTTCCAAGCAATTTTTGTTGTCCAGTTATATTTTCAAGCAAGGGGTCTTCATTGGTGGGAATGAAGGGAAGAACAGAGTTGGGTTCCATGGGTGTAGACACAGGTTTACACCCAAGAAGACCAAATTCTTTTAACAGTTCAAGACAGTATTTTCTCTGTGAAATACATAAATCATTCCCGGTCCTTACCACTTCAATGCCCAGAAAGTATTTTAAAGACCCCAAATCTTTTATGTTGAACTTAGTTTTAAGAAACACTTTGAATTGCTCAATTTCATTAATACAGTTTCCTGTAAGAACAATGTCATCAACATAGACTAATAAAGCAATGAATTTGTCATCTTTGGATTTTGTAAATAAAGAGTGATCACTGATAGACCGGACAAAACCATGTTCTTTAAGAACACTGACAAGCTTTTCATTCCACTTTCTAGGGGCCTGCTTGAGGCCATAGAGAGATTTAGTGAGATTACAAACCATGTTTTTGTTATCTTTATTAGCAAAACCTTTGGGAATGGTCATATAGATATCCTCATCTAATTCTCCATACAAGAAAGCATTGTTAACATCAAGTTGGAAAAGAGGCCACTTATTTTTAACAGCTAAAACAATAAGTATTCTGACAGTGGCCATTTTCACAACAGGGGAAAAAGTTTCATTATAGTCTATGCCCTCTCTTTGGTTAAAGCCTTTAGCAACAAGTCTTGCTTTATATCTATCAATTTCTCCATTAGGTTTGTATTTGATTTTATAAATCCATTTGTACCCAATGGCTTTTCTATTAGCAGGTAGAACAGTTATGATCCAAGACTTATTTTTGTTTAAGGCTTCAATTTCAGTATTCATAGCATCAATCCAATGAGGGTTAAGAATGGCTTCCTCATAACAAGTACGTTCAACACTTTTATTGAGATTGGAAGCAAAGCAAAAACTATCAGTGTCAAGATTAGAATAGTTAACAACCTTTTCTATGCCAAATTTAACTTTCCCTTCAACAATAAAGTCATTAAGACTTTTTGGCAATTTTGTGGGTCTGGTTGACCTTCTTGTAGTGATAGCTGGCAAGCCCCCTTGTTCAGGATTGGACTTATTTGAGTCAGGATCAGGGTTGACATCAGTGTTGATGTCAATGGAATCTGTTTCAAGAGAAACAGTGCCCTCAGGGTGTGTATTTTCTTCTATGGAAGTTGCTATAGAGTTACCATCCTCATTAAGAGAATTCAACTCTGTGCCTTTATCATTGGAAGACACTCTCCCTTCATCATTGGGACTTTTAGGGTTGTCAACATCAAAAAAGTTTTTGTGATTTAAATCTTTTGACACACCAGTTTCAAAGACTTGTTTTTGAAGATTGTTTTTCATTTTGAAGGGGAACACAGTTTCATAAAAATTGACATCTCTTGAGAAAAACACACTTTTTGTTTCCAAGCTTAGCAGTTTATAACCTTTTTTTTCATTTGAGTAACCAATAAAGACACATTTTTCAGAGCTGCTATTAAACTTGTCAGAATTATTAAGAATAGTAGCATAACATAAGCAACCAAAAACCCTAATATGAGAGAGTGTTGGATCATGTCCATACACAAGAGAGAAAGGGGATTTGCCAGACAACACTGAAGAAGGTAACCTGTTGATAATGTAAACAGCAGTAAGAACACATTCAGGCCATAAGTAAAGAGGTAATTCCCCCTGAAACATAAGGGATCTAGCCACATTAAGAAGATGCGTATGTTTCTTTTCGGCAATTCCATTTTGTTGGGGTGTGTAAACACAAGAAGTCTGGTGTAAAATCCCTTTATTATGAAAAAACTGTTGTAATCTGTTATTAACAAATTTAGTTCCATTATCACTTCTAAAAATTTTCACATTGCATTCAAATTGATTTAGCAGCATTTGAGAAAAGTTGACAATGGAATCATAGACATCATCTTTACCTTTAAGCATATAAACCCAGACAGACCTAGAATAGTCATCAACAATGGTTAAAAAATATTTGTAACCATCTCTGCTAGTTATTTTATAAGGACCCCAGACATCTAGGTGCACAAGTTGACCAAGTTTAGTAGTTTTGTGTTCACTTAGAGGGAATGGTTCCCTCGTTTGTTTAGCTTTATGACAGGTATCACAGAGATGGTCAGAGTTAGTTGGACTATCAAAGTTAAGGCTGGTTTAAGGACATGAAGGACTTGGTCAGAGGGATGACCAAGTCTTTGATGCCAAAGATTTCTAGAGACAAAGCATGAGGAAATGCAGTAATTGGAAACAATCTTACAAGCAGAATCAACATCAAACAAGTATAGCCCATTATATTGATTACCAATCCCTACATTCCTTTTTGTTGACAAATCCTGAATATAGCATTTAGATCATCAAAACCAACAAATAACTTGCTATCTCTAGCAAGCTTATGAACAGATAACAGACTAACAGTGTATTCAGTTACAACTAAGACATCATGCAAAGTGATGTTGTTATTGATTTTTAAGTCACCAATTTTAGTAATTAATGCCTGTGTACCATTAGGATGTCCAACAGTAAGCCCAAGTTTGGAAACATCAACCACATTAACCAAAAAGTTTGAAGAGACAGTCATGTGTTGGTTTGCTCCAGAGTCCACAATCCAACCCATGCTGATTTTTGCTTTTAGAAAATTTGTGTTTCCATTGAAATATTTTTCAAACTTCAGGTTGNATGCCTGTGTACCATTAGGATGTCCAACAGTAAGCCCAAGTTTGGAAACATCAACCACATTAACCAAAAAGTTTGAAGAGACAGTCATGTGTTGGTTTGCTCCAGAGTCCACAATCCAACCCATGCTGATTTTTGCTTTTAGAAAATTTGTGTTTCCATTGAAATATTTTTCAAACTTCAGGTTGAATTTTACACTTCCATTAAAAAAAAGTTCTTGAAAAACATTTACCTGCCATGTTGGCATTAACAAAACTGTCATTAAGGAGATTCATAAGTCTGGTCAACTGCTCATTGGACAACGAGACAGGAGAATTGTTTGCTTTGTCAAGACTGGTATCAACTGAAGCATTGTTACTGGTAGCAGGTCTGGTGTTGGCATTGAAATTCTTTTTTGTGTGACCAGCAGGGTAACCATGAATTTCATAACATCTATCCACAGTGTGACCAATCTTATTGCAATGAGTGCATTTTAGTTTAGGATTGGGTCCTCTGTTGTTAGGATTATTACCAGGAGTGGAGCCTTTGTTGTTATTAAACTTTTTCTTATTATCAAAAAATTTTGATGTAAATGCAGAAGCATTAGGTTTAGATGAACCTGTCCCAGAGGAGAAATTCCTGTGAGATTCTTTCCCTGAGACAACAGAAAAGGCAGTTTTCACAGATGGTAAAGGTTCCATTGTTAAAATGTTGCTTCTGATAGGCATATAGGTGTCATCAAGTCCCATTAAAAACTGCATTAATTTGATTAGCTGATTATGTTTTTCACAATGTTTTGCTGCATCACAAGTGCATGCAGGAAGGCTAATCATAGAGTCAGATTGTTTCCATAAAGAGTTAAGATTATTGTAATAATCAGCAATAAAGGACCCATTTTGACTCAAAGAGTTAATGTTTTTGTGTATATTGAAGACAGCAGAGCCATCAACTTTGTCATAGGTCTCTTTTAATTCATTCCACATTTCATATGCAGTCTTAGAATATATGGCACCAGCAAACAATTTAGGACTCAAAGAATTTAAGATCCAAGTAAGAACAACAGAGTCACACATATCCCATTAATTAGCAAGACCAGCATTAGACACATCCTTTTTACATGTTCCATCAATAAAGCCAATTTTCTTATGATTTCTTAAGGCAAATGTCATAGCAATACTCCATATCTTATAATTTTCAGGCCAGTCAGTTTCACAGACACAATAGGAGTACCACTAGTATCATTAGGATGCAAGTAAAGAGAATCACCAAATGTAAGTTTTAAATCAGAAGAGGAACTTATGTTAATCACAGTTTCAACAGTATTAACAACATCATCACCATTAGCAGCAGCACCAGACATGGTGGGAACAATGTAATAACTAAGAGCAGATAAGCAAACAAAGACAAATAAGGGCCAACCAGCATAAAGAAGCAAAAAACTGCTACCAAGCAATAATTAATACTCAATCAATAAAAATAAAGAAAGAGAAACAACTCACACCCATGATTCAACGAGTACCAAGTCTGTGGACTGGGATAGGCCAGAGCAGGTATTCGTACCACTCAAGAGGTGGCAGATCAAGAAGTTAGCCTACCCGTTTGCACCCACACAACTAAAGTACTGTTGATCTAAGAATGAAAGAGGCTTACAATGCTTTAGGAGAGGAGATGATAATGGCCAGTCACAATCACCCTAGATTCACTTAGTCTAGGGTTGATTATGATCAATAGATACCCGAGAACACTCAAAAAAGAAAAACCCCCAAATCAAGGAAAATTAAGGTTTCAGGAACAAGCCCTAATTCTCAATTGCTTCAATATGCTTCCAAGACAAAGCCCCCAAATAACAAATTAGGGTTTCAGCCCTTTAATTAGGCTTAGATAACCACCAGAGAGAAAAGCCCCAATTCAGAAACAATTAGGGTTTCGGAGAGAATCCCTAATTTTTTTTTTCAATTAAGTTCCAATAGAATCAGATTAACCAATCTGACCAACGCGGATGTCCCAGAATACAATAAATAACCACCGGAGAGATCAAGAACCATAAACACCCAATTTCTAGTAAACCCTAGAAACTCGGAATATAAGGAGATCAATAGCCTCTGGCTCTGATACATTGTGCGATGGTATCAAAGAGATAGACAGAGCAAACAAATAGAACTTGTATTCAGTGATTCAATAGTCGGCAAGATTGCCTTACAAATATAACCGAACGATTATACAAGAATTGAGAGAGATCAAAAGATCTTAATACACAAACGTTTAGAGAGGGAGAGATAGCAGCTTATGAAAAGGCTGCGTATTATGAGTGATAGGGTTGTGTGTGAGAGTGAGGTCCTTATATAACACGAGGATTTCATTATTACCATAGATAGTCCCTTGATTACAGCAATCATACATTGATGGTCCAACATACTTTCTAAGATAGGCAAATATAATCCCTGAAGATACTCCAATCAATCACAGCCAATCCACTTATTCTAATGTCCAAAAATAGACTTATTCCTGTACACTTAGACACACAAGTGAGATAAATAGGCAAGACATGTTATGAGAAACAGATTATTGAGGTGTTTTTGAACAGTTTGCAAATATGAAAGATTACCCAGTTGAGGGGGGACTCTAGAAACCTCGAAATCAATGCCCGAAAGGTTGAGGTAGTAAAGTTTTCTGAATGAATCAATGAATTTTGGAATCCGAGTGAACCTGTTAAAACTAAGGTCCAAATGGTTCAAGTGGTCTAACTCAAGGAGAGAAGAGTTAATTTTACCACTGAAATGAACTCTCGTGTTAAGATCGTCAGACCAATATCCATGAAGATCGAGCCTTGTGACATGATCACTTCTGCTGCAGCCTACTCCTTTCCATAAGCAGGAATCCAGTGAAGTACTCCGCCATGAAGAAAATATGCCAAAATCATCCACAAACCCGTCCTTGAATTGGAGGAGTGCTCTACGCTCCTTATCAAAGCAAGCAGCATGTGTTTTGCTTATGGTAGAAACAAGAAAATTACAACACATAAAAAAGACAATTAAAGACATTGGAATGTTGGTTCTGTTATGATGATGGACAGTAGCCCATACCTAGTATTTATAGCTGAAACTGTATTTTGACTTTTTCCAAGAGTTAACCTTCAACACTAATAATAAGTTTCTTTGCGCAGTCTTCGGTCATTGTTTATAATTCAGGGGCGGGCCTAGGGAGGGTTCCCGAGGGTTCACAGAAACCCGATGGATGTTTGTTGTCTAGTGTAAATTTTCGTTAGAAATCACGATTTCTCTGAGATGAACCTGGTCCCTAAATTTTGAGTCACATAAATACATGTCTTGTTTAGTTAGTCCACTAATGTGTCAAAAAAATACATGTCATTTTATTCATTTTTATTTTCTTTATATTAGTAAAACAAATTGTGCACCTGTGTCCGGCCCTTAATAATTGAACCACTTTGCAATTATTGTAGTATGCTGCATGCATGAGCAATAATGCTTTAGAAACATACTATTTATAGCATGTTCTAGTAATCAACTTTCTGCAATTATGCAGTCACTAATAACTAATCTATGGTGGACTTTGTAGGTGATGAGCTTTACAGATATGGCAATGTCATATAAGGAAAAAATCAATGTATATTTTATATACTTGGTTGATAGCATTTTGAGCTATAAACACAAATAGCAACCAGCAGTCAGTCATGCTTCACCTAACATAGAAAAGATCAAAGAAAAGCATTATTAAGAAGGCATCAGATTAGATCACAAAAGTGATAGTGAAAATTTTCTTTACTAAGGAGTATGTTATGTATTCGATACGGATTTAACACTTTTGTAAAGTTAAATTTTGAGTTACATTTTTTGTTTTTGACCATTTACAGAAAGACATTAACCCACTAAAAAAAAGAATTTATTCTTATAAAAGTGCATTAGTATGTAGTGGGAAGCTACATGATTTGTAGCCAACCAAAAAAGATTGTTAGCTACCTTTTTTTATGTATCAGCATTGTACTACAACACATTCGCCAGTTGCACATATTTTTTATTTAGTTTTCTACGGTGTTCAAAGCTATAATTGTTGGCCCAATTTACGGATCTTTAATCAAAATATACCAAAAAGTAATGAAATAATCTCTATTTCTATAAAAGTGTTGAAATAATCTCTATTTCTATAAATCTGTCATCGTTGTAATCGATTACATATTCTATCTATTTATAATAAGTGAAAAGGTTCTAATGAAAAGTTGTGATGGTTCGAAGGGTTGTGTTGGTTCGAATAGAATCCAACAGATGTGTCCCTTTGATGTTTGTAACTGCCATTTGACAGTTATACACGAGTTGACTTTTTATGTTGACTTTTGACTTTCGGGTTTGACCCTTTATATGGGTAGAAATGGGTAAAGATTGTGATTAACCCAACAATAATCACGTAGAAACCAATGATCTAAATACTAAATTTATATGGGTGAAAGTATGTAATGTTATTATTTAAAAAAAAAATCACTTTCAATATTTATATTTCTATATATCACTCGCTGATTGACAAACACTGCCTTGTTTATCTGTTTGCTAATCATGATGGAACACACACATTTAATAATCAAACAGCGCTGTACCTTTGCTCACACTTATCAAAAAGTGTTAAGCCTAAACATTTTATTCACACTTAAAATAACTCACTTACATATTTCTAGCAACTTATTAATGAAATTGCTCACACTTAAAATAACTCACTTACGTATTTCTATCTATCTACTAATATTATGTAAAAGTGTGTGTTAAGCCTAAACATTTTATTCACACCTTTTTTAATACGCAAGTAAAATGATACCTTTGCTCACACTTATTAAAAAGTGTTAGTAAAAACTTAGACATTTACTCTCTCTTTTATATATTTTTTTGGGTAAAGGGATCTCCACCCTGGCAAAATATATTAACCAAAGAAACGATTAAAGTACAGTGGAATGTGGCTGAAATACCACATTAACCTCAAGCAACCGCTTGAACAACCACTAGATCATTTACGACATGCCATAAATGATCAACTAGCGACCAACAACTAGAACAACCATGAAAAGAAAAAAAAACATGTAAAACACTTAGACAAATCCACAAAATGGATTACTTCCTCGAACTGCCTTGAACCTGAAAATCGAATAGCTTGTTATATTCCTCCAATTGCCAGGTAAGTCAAGGACCTAGGCAGCATAATCATCAGAAAAATAACCTTCAAGCTCGTTATGTCCTCCTGCTGATGACAAGTAATTATTCATAGGATCGTTTGGCTCAAAAACCTCATCATCACTATCAGAGACAACCACATCACCCACCTTAGAGAATGGGTTTCCCTTCTTAAGACCATCAACCACCGGAACAGGTTTCCCATTATCATCCACAAGCGTTCCTTTCTCTCTCTCTCTTTTATATAAGTGTAGGTAAAATAACACTTTTCCTCACACTTATTAAAACGAGTAACTGAGTAAGGTAAAGTTATAGTTTTGCTCACACTTTTTAAAAAGTGTAGCGAAAATACTAACTTTTACTTATACTTAACAAAAAGTGTAGGTAAAACTTCATATCTACTCACACTTTTTTTAAAGTGTAAGCAACACTTACACTTTTGCTTACACTTTTCAAAATGTGTGGATAAAACTTAAACTATGCTCACACTTTTTCTAAAAGTGTAAGGGTATATACACTTTTGCTCACACTTATTACATGTGTCATTAAAAAAAAGTGTCACTAAAAGAGCTTTTTCTTGTAGTGAGCTCTTATAAAACTTGTTGCAGGTCAAACCCAAACTTTTGGTTATTATGAATGGAACGCGTGTACTTGGTAAAGCGGTTCATCCTCTAAAGACAATCACCTTGTAATTCATCCATTTAAGTTGGAGTAACTGAGTATGATTTTAGTTGTTTTATTTAGACATACTTTCCAAACAAGAAATCATTCTTATAAAATTACATCATTAAATATTGCAAATACAACTTGAAAAGATGAACAGGCAGAATGAAAGACTCATGCTTCTTTGGGTTTCTTCACAGGAATTTATCTAAAGATCGCCATGGTCATTATTGGGCCAATAATTACTAAACCAATGTAGACTTATCTGCCTTCAAATTAAATATACTATGAAACCGGAAGGAAAAAATGGGATGCATTCCCATTTAAGCCCAAAAACGCCTCTTCAACCTGGCGTAATTCACGGCTACCATGACATAGATCCAATCTTTGACGTTGCTTATGAAACTAAAATATGCATATCTACATGATTTACTGACAAACAAAGTGCCGTACACTCCCCAAAATCCAAATGCTAATCCGATAAAAAGACTAATGAAAAAACCACTATTTATCAGCTTATCTTGATCTCCATCATCGTCGGTATGTACTGCAATTGGTGGGTTATGAGGTACCGTATCTCCTGGGCATGGATTAGAAAGGGGAAGCCCACATAGTGAAGGATTTCCGATGTAGGATGAATTTCCAAAACTTTGTAACTGAGTGCTAGTTGGTATCCTCCCTGACAAGTTGTTGTATGAAAGGTCCATCACACCGAGATTGGTCAACTGTGAAAGGCTTGCCGGGATGCCACCAGCCAGATGATTCCTTGACAGATCTAGAAAATCCAACCATCTTAATCTTCCGATGTCTGGAGGAATTCTCCACGTTAAGTTGTTTCTAGAAAGATTTAAGGCAACAAGACCCAAAAGATAGGTGATTTCGCCTGGTATTTCTCCACTGAACATATTGCTAGAAAGATCAAGGCTAGTTACAAGACCCAAGGTACTACTGTACTCATGTTTCCTCCCCTTCCATGACAACAATGCCTTAAATACATATGTAGCTCCCTTGAGAGAAAGCCTTGTTCGTTCCAACCCAACATTACGTCCCCCCAAAAATGCTACGGTTTTTTTCTCAGTCATGGATTGCAGGTGGCTGAGGCATCTGGGAATGGTTCCTGAGATATTGTTGACAGAGATGTCCAAGATCTGCAAATTTTCAAGCCTGCATAGGCTTGTAGGAATGGTCCCCTGAAACCCATTGGATGGTAAGCTAAGAACACGTAAATCTAAAAGGCTTTTCCCGATCCAACCAGGTATGCTACCCGAAAGGTTATTTTCTCCAAGATCAAGAAATCGTAGGTCAGCCCAGTTCTTAAAGGAGGAAGGCAGCTCACCAATAAGACGATTTCTACGCATACTTAACATTAAAACATAGGAAAAGGATCCCATCGATTTGGGGATCCTCCCTGTGAAATTATTATTTTCTAGGTTAAAATAATGCATAGAAGTGAAGTTCATCCAAAAATCGGGAAGCTCTCCTGCGAGCTGGTTACTTGAAAGATCAAGATTGTATATGTCAGTGAGATTCCACAGGAGGGAAATGGTTCCGGAGAACATGTTGTTGTTGAGAACCAGTTCTACGGTGCTGAAAGGAAACAACGGTATAGGGCCTGAGAAATTATTAGAGCTTAAATCAAATGCAGGTTGTTCTGCATACATCAAATCTGGCACAGTGCCATGAATATTGTTAAATGAGAGATTTAAGTAACGAAGACGGGGTGTTAATTGATCCCAGAACCAATTCGGGATAGAATCGTCGATTTGGCAGTTAGATATGTCTAGTATGGAGAAATTTTTCTGAGATTGCATCCACGTTGGAAAAGAAGGACCCAACATGCAAGATGACAATGAGATGGTATCGAGTGAAAAGATTGGAGACCAATCAGAATCAAGTTCTAGAACGAGGGCGTTATCTGACAAATCAAGGTAAACTAAATGAGATAGATTTACAAGATGAGTTTTAGAGATTTTACCATGCAAGAGATTTGAAGAGACCCCCAAACATTTTAGCCAAGAAAGTTGCATAATCTTTTCTCCTAGAGTCCCTTCCAAATGGTTTCTCTCAAAATATAACTCCTGCAATGAAGAAAGAGGTGAAAGATCTGGGAGCAATCCACTGATCTGGTTATCAGCCAAATCAAGGATGACGAGATTCGATATCTGCTCAAAGCTTTCAGGGAAAGTTCCCTTCAACTCATTATGAGAAAGATGTAATTCTTGTAAAGCCGTGAATGTTGTAAAATCAGGCAAAGAACCACTTATGTTATTATTATTCAACTCCAGAACTTGAATCGACTTCTTTGCTGGCCCCAAGAGATGGAAGAAGTTCGGAAGGTCTTCTTTTAGAGCATTCCCAGAAAGAAATAGGGATTCTAAGGTGCTGAGGTTCCCAAACGATCTTGGGATACCACCTTTAAGGCCATTTAAGGTCAAATCCAAGTTTTGTAGGAATGTGAATGTACCAAATGCTTCTGGAATGGTACCGAGCAAATTGTTGTAGGAGAGATCGACATTGGTAAGGCTGCGACTAAAGTTGAATAACCAAGGATATATACAAGACGAGGGTAGATAATTATCGGATATATCTAGAATAGAAAGAGACTTTGAAATATTGGTGACATGAAGTAGCCTGTTGACAGGAATTTTTGGAAGAAGACAACTATCAAGATGTAGTTCAAAAAGTGAAGGAAGTCGTGTGATCAAACTTTCCAACAGTTTATTAGAATCACTCAGGTCTATATAGTTGAGATTTAAGTATTCGAGTGAGGAAAGTTTGAAGAGCCACTCCGTGTTTTTCAAAATGATGGTGGAAGTTGAGAGATCAAGAGTTTGCAAGTCTGAGAGATTCCCCAATTGAGGGGGTACTTTCGAAACATCAAAAAAAATGCTAGAGAGATTAAGGTAGCGATGTTTTGTTAGGGAACCGATGAATTCTGGCATTTGGGTGAAGCTGTTAGAACTTAAGTCCAAATGTCTTAAGTGTTTCAGCTCAAGAAGAGAAGAGTCGATGTCACCACCTAAAAAAAAATTTGCAGCACCATCATCTGTCACGTATCCATGAAGATCAAGCTTTATAACATGATTAGATATGTTGCTGCATCCAACACCTCTCCATAAGCAGCAATCGTTGGACCTTCTACGACTACTCCAAGAAGAGAGTATGTCATAATCATCCACTAACCTATTTTTAAATTGGAGCAGCGCTATTCGCTCCCTCTCAATGCATCGTGTTTCAACAGAAATTAAGCTGATACAGCATATGAAAAGGACATGTAACGACATGGGAAAATACTGCGGTTGCATTCTACTCCTTCCCATGGATTAAAAATCGATATCTATGAGGATGGATGAAAAATAGTATTTATATCCAGTCAGAAATTTTAATATTAATAATTCACATGTACTAGTGTTCAAAAAAATAATTCACATGTACTAGACGTTTTCACAGAGTCAACTCTTAGCATAAATATCGTAGATGACCAATGAAAATTTCAGCATGGGAAAAGGACAAAGAATAATATTTAAAACTGAGGGAATGAACTTGGTCACCTGCCAACACTATATTATAACACTTGCGTTAAAACAACGCATTATTCTTCCAAAAACAATAATACTTGGATCTTGTATTGGATAACTAAAACAAGATAAAAACTTAGCAACTTACTGAATATTTATAGAACAAATTTTCAATATGTTGTTAGTTGACTAGTATTTAGTGTTAGTATTATTTGTATTGTGTCAAGCTCATTTGATCATTTAGCATTATTTATACTATTTCAAACTCATTGTCGTAGATATAATACAGTTTGACCATGTTTCACCATTCTAACTTGTATGTCAAGTCAAACTTTTCCTCCAATCATGGTTTCATAACACATGGATTGAATGATTTTTTAATGTGACAGGATATGACCGATCTGTGACACGAGAGAGAAAGAGGATCTCTCAAATCTTTTTAAGACTTTTTAGTGGAATGCAAAACATTAAAGTGACAGTTGACTTGTTGATCAGGTCAAGCGATCCTGTGCATCTATATGTGTCTCAGTCATTAAATAACTCTTTGTGTTCATCCATCGCCCTTCTTATAGATATGTTTGAACATATCCTATTTTTTCCAGAGTTTGTACGAAATCCTTCACCCTTCTTATATTTATCGACTATTCTACTCAACCTAAGATAGATTCAAAAACATATCTCGGATGTCCAAGTCGAAAGCTAACCTAACAGTTTTTAAAACACAGTTCTACCGGTTGCTTTTGGTGCATCATAAAACATATCTCAATATGAAGCCATGACATCACAAAAGTCAACGTACTATACAGTTAGTTCAAACATTTTTGTCAACCTATTTGCCAAGTCAAAGTTTCATTCTTTTGAACAAAATTATTTGTTAAATCTAGTCTTAATATTAGCTTATGATTTGTCTAGGGGTCTAAGTGTTTGTTTAGTTTGTGACTTAGTCGAGTAGTATTAGGATTAACATTAGAGGTTTGTTTGGAGTTGCTTAAGTCCGAAGCATACTCTATTTTCTTTTCTTTTATAAATAGAGATGAGGGGGTGAGCGTTAACAAACATCATTCTTTCTATTACTCAATAAACATTCTATTGAGGGTTATATCTTGTGCATAGTTCTTGTTTTATGTCGATCGCTACAGGTTTAAAGTGTGGGTTTACAACAAGCTTCTTGGAGTTCTTTGTGGTCGTTGTTCCGCTCTTGCTCACCTGTTGTTAGTATTTACTAATATTATTGTTACCTATACACACAATCTTTAAATAAATATTATTTAAATCTTCACCCATGTAAAATCCGAATAATTGACTATTACAATTCACAATAACGATATATATACTGAAAATAAACCACACACATTTCCTAGAGAATTATTGAACCCGTACGCACATGACTGAGAAGCAACTCAAATCACATGGATATCGCTAAGATAAAAGTAATTTGATCAATAGTTGTCGAGTCGTTGTATTTAAATAACTTTTTAGGTACACACATTCTTACATAAATAATATAATCCAAATGAAAGCTTAATTTTCAAATAACAATAATCCCGAATCCCGCCAAAATAAGTTTTTGTTTCTCCTTTATATCATCTTACAAAAATCCCTGTTCCCTAATGACTTCACCAAAACAAACAACAACAAAAGTCAAATTTTTTAAAAGAATCGAACACACGGATTCAAGTTTATACATAATTGGACTAGAAGTTTTCGTTTCATGAAGTGGTTCACAATTTTCGATTTCAACCATTCTGAAAATGTTTGATTGATAATGATTAACCATATCGACGATATCATTATCACATCAAATAAAATGATTTGATAGTTTCATGCTTAAGAAGTCAATTGATAATTTGTTGATCAGTCGGTTTCAATCCAAACCCAAAACTAGATATTTTAAACTCTTTTGANTTACAACACAAAGCTTTTTGACCCCACACCAACAACACTACAATGACCATAGGATTACAACCATAGCCCTAGAATACAAAAACCATGACCATATTCACTACACTCTGAACCACGAGCTGAGTCCACGACCCTCCAACACCCACCAAACAAGGACCCTAGAGCACAAACACCATGACCAACAACACTCCCCCGGGACACGACCCACCAACACCAAAACTACAACCCTCGAACAATTAACTAAACACTAACCCTCCAACATCTGCTGAACCACACCCCTAGAAAACAAAACTACGACTCAAAAGATATCACGACCCTAAAAATTACAGCCTTGAATACTCAAACAATTAAAGAAAGAACCCCATAAATAATCCTTGTGTAGATGTTGGAGTAAAATTTCCTGCATATTAGGGAAAATATCACAGTTAGGATATTTGATGTGAAACCTTTGTATCTTTACATGTCGAACTACATTATTAATTAGTTCTTTTGCGTCTGTTATTTGTCGCTTTGTATGAAGCTGGACCTTAATGGATAATGGATATCAATTTCAAAGCTGGCAATGTATAGCATGTTAGACCATAAAAAGGGGCATAGTCCAATCCATGTTTAGTATTTTTCACGATAGTCTATAGAAATATTAATTTCGATTAGAATTAACCTCTATATGCTATGCATACCTGTCAGTAGAGTAGTCATAATCTAAGTAGTCACAATCCAGAAACCAACAAAGTTACCACTTTACTGAGACCTTCAATCAAACGGTAGTGTGCATGAAGTTTTATTTGAAATTTGATTGAAAGCAAGACATTTATTCGTTTAGATATTATGAAGTTATGAAAAATACATAGAATTAACATTTAGGCGTCAATCGCCTCTTCAACTTGGCATAACTCACTGCTACGTTTACATAGATCCAGTCGTTGAAGTGGCCTAAGAGCCTGTAATATGCAACTCTCCATGAATTACTGACGACCAAAATTCCAGAAAATCCCCAAAATCCGGATGCTAATCCAATTAAAAGACTAATGAAAAAACCACGAGTTATCAGCTTGTCTTGATCTTCAGCATCATCGGTTTTTACTCCAGGGTTTTGAGGTGATGAATCTCCTGGGCATGAATTAAGAAGTGGAAGTCCACAGAGTGCAGCATTCCCCATGTAAGATGAAGCATTAAAGCTCTGTAACTGAGTGCTCGTCGGTATCCTGCCTGACAAGTTGTTGTTAGAAAGGTCCAAGACCCCGAGATTGGTCAACTTTGAAAGGCTTGTCGGGATGCCACCAACCAGGAGATTTTTTGACACATCAAGGAAATCTAACCTTATTAATCTTCCGATATCGTGTGGTATTTTTGAGGTGAAGCTGTTCCTTGAAAGATTTAAGGCCACAAGTCCCAAAAGATTGGTAATTCCGGATGGTATTTCTCCGCTGAACATATTGTTAGAAAGATCAAGGCTAGTTACAAGACCCAAGGTACTACTATACTCATGCTTCATCCCTTTCCATTCCAGCAATGCTTTAAACACATGTCTAACTCGACCAATGTAACTCCTAGGTACCCCTTCCAGCCCACCACAGTAGGTTCCAATAAATGCAACGGTTTTAATCTGTGTCATGGCTTTCATGGCGCCAAGACAACTAGGTATGCTTCCAGAGATATTGTTGGAAGAGACGTCTAATATCTGCAAATTGGAAAGCATGCAGAAGCTTGTAGGCATGGTACCATGGAACGTATTATTGGCTAAGCTAAGAAAATGCAACTCGGACATGCTTTTCCCCATCCAAGAAGGTATGTGGCCTGAAAGTTTATTTCCTCCAAGATCAAGAAATTGTAGTGACGACCAATTCGTTAAAGAGGAAGGAAGCTCTCCGGTCAAGCTGTTGCTACTCATACTTAACATAATAATAGGTAAGTATCCCATCGATGTGGGTATTCTCCCATCAAAATTGTTATTTTTAATATTAAGATACAAGAGTTGTGTGAAGTTCGTCCAAAAATCGGGAAGCTCTCCAGAGAGATGGTTGTTCGAAAGATCGATATTAAATGTTTTTGTAAGATTCCACAACAAGGAGATAGAACCCGAAAACATATTATTGTTAAGAACTAAATTTTGGGTGTCGGAAGGAAAAAAAGGTAGTGGTCCTGAAAAATTATTAGAGCTAAAATCAATATAAGGTCCATCTCCATACATTAAATTTGGCACAGTGCCATGAATGTGATTAGATGAGAGATTTAGGTAACGAAGAGTTGGCGTTAACTGCTTCCAGAACCAATCAGGGATAGAGTCGTTAATTTTAGCAATAGAAATGTCAAGTATAGTGATGTTCTTCTGAGTTTGCAACCATGTAGGAAAAGAAGGACCCAACTTGCAAGATGACAATGCAATGACATTGAGTGAAAAAGTTGGAGACCAGTCAATATCGATTTCGAGAACAAAAGAGTTATATGACAGATCAAGGTAAACTAGATGAGAAAGATTTGTTAAGTGAACTTCAGTGATTTTACCGTGAAAACAGTTTGCAGATGCCCCCAATGATTGCAGCTTGGAAAGGGGCATGATCCTTTCACCGAGTATCCCTTCCAAACGATTGCATTCCATATATAACTCCCTCAGTGAAGAAAGCGCTGAAAGATCCGGGAGCAATCCACTCATCTGGTTATCCCCCAAATCAAGAATAATCAGATTTGATATTTTCTTGAATTTTTCAGGGAAGGATCCCTTCATATCATTGTCATTGATATGTACTTCTCTTAACTCTGTGAAAGTTGTAAAATCAGGCAAGGAACCGCTTATCTTATTTGAACTTAATTCCAAAACTTGGATCGAGTTTTGAGCGGGTTCCAAAAGGTGAAAGAAGTGTGGAAGATCTTCTTTGAGGTTATTCCCAGAAAGATGAAGCAGACGTAAGTTACTAAAGTTACCAAATGCTTTCGGCATACCCCCTCCAATGCCATTATTCGTCAAATCCATGTTCCGAATTAAATTGAATTCACAGAAAGCTTCTGGAAAAGTACCCAACAACAAGTTGTGGGAGATGTTCAAATTGGTAATGGTTCCACTGAAGTTGAATAACCAAGGGTATATCGAAGAGGAAGGAAGAGCGTTATCGGAGATATCAAGAACTGAAAGCGACTTTGAGAAGTTAGTGAACTGAAGAGACGTATCAGCAGGAATTTTTGGAAGATGACAATTTACTAGATGTAGTTCAAAAAGGTAAGGAAGGCTGGTGATCACATTTTTCAATAGATTTTTAGACAAACTGAGGTCAACGTAACTGAGGCTTAGGTATTTGAGTGAGGAAAGTTTGGAGAGCCACTCTGTGTCTTGCATATTGATGGAAGAATCTGAGAGATCAAGAGTTTGCAAGTATGAAAGATTACCAAGTTGAGGGGGGACTCTAGAAACCTCTAACTCAATGCCCGAAAGGTTGAGGTAGTAAAGTTTTCTGAATGAATCGATGAATTCTGGAATCCGAGTGAACCTGTTAAAACTAAGGTCCAAATGGTTCAAGTGGTCTAACTCAAGGAGAGAAGAGTTAATTTCACCACTGAAATTAACTCTTATGTTAAGATCATCGGACCAATATCCATGAAGATCGAGCCTTGTGACATGATCACTTCTGCTGCAGCCTACTCCTTTCCATAAGCAGCAATCCAGTGAAGTACTCCGCCATGAAGAAAATATGCCAAAATCATCCACAAACCCATCCTTGAATTGGAGGAGTGCTCTACGCTCCTTATCAAAGCAAGCAGCATGTGTTTTGGTTATGCTAGAAACAAGAAAAATACAACATATAAAAAAGAGAATTAAAGACATTGGAATGTTGGTTCTGTTGTGATGATGGACAGTAGCCCATACCTAGTATTTATAGCTGAACCTGTATTTCAATCAGAGGACTGGATAATAGTGTTTTCGTTATATTAGACTTTTTCTAAGAGTTAACCTTTGGTCATTGTTTATGGTTCAGGGGCGGGCCTAGGGGGTTCCCTGGGGTTCATATAAACCTGATGGATGTTTGTTATCTAGTGTAATTTTCGTTAAAAATCCTGATTTCTCCGAGATGAACTTGGTCCCTAAATTTTGAGTCACATAAATACATGTGGTGTTTTGTTAGTCCATTAATGTGTCAAAAGAAATACATGTCTTCTAACTTTTTTACTAGTTTTAATTAAATCATACATTTTATTCATTTTTATTTTCGTTATATTACTAAAACAAATTGTGCACCTGTGTCCGCCCCTTAATAATTGAACCACTTTGGAATTATTGTAGTATGCTGCATGCATGAGCAATAATGCTTTAGAAACATACTATTTATAGCATGTTCTAGAAATAATCAACTTTCTGCAATTATGCAGTCACTAATAACTAATTATTTAAAAAGTCAATGGTGGACTTTGTAGGTGATGAGCTTTACAGATATGGCAATGTCATATAAGGGAAGAATCAATGTATATCAATGTATATCTGTATACTTGGTTGATAGCATTTTGAGTTATAGACATAAATAGCAACCAGCAGTGAGTCATGCTTCACATAACATAGAAAAGATCAATAAAAACATTAATAAGAAGGCCTCAGATTATATCACAAAAGTCGTAGTGAAATATTTCTTTACTAAGGAGTATGTTGTATTGCATTCTACTTCTTCCCATGGATTAAAAATCGATATCTATGAGGATGGATGAAAGCGCAGTATTAGAGCATCCACAATGGCAAAAGTCTTTCATGACTTTTTGCATTTAATGCAATCAATGCATACCACATTTAACACATATCATTTTGAAGAAAAACTTGAAGTATACCAAGTCTTTCTAAAAAGCTTTTCAAAAAGCTTTTCATGCAATGCAAATAAAGCCTTTCAAAAGACTTACTTAAATAGTGAAAAACTATTCTTGTGTTTGCCATTGTGGATGCTTTTAGTATTTATATCGAGACAGAAATTTTAATAGTAGTAATTCTCATGTACCAGACGTTTTCAAAGAGTCAACTCTTAACATAAATAACGTAGGCCGCATTATTGGGTCGTAACTAGAAAGGCTGAAAGGGACTAATCTAATCCGCATTCAATTAGCGTTGGACCAATGGCTGCATGAGCTGTGTACAATACCATCTGCATTTAATTAGAAAGATTCAAACCATATCTCAGATATGCTAAGTTACTTTAAAAGTCATGCTCTATATTGTGTTGTTCCTTTGTTGTTTTCTTTGGCGCGTTTTGGCTTCTCGCTAATAAGATGTTTGATCGTTCATAAATTTATTTTGCAGGTTTAAAAACAATGCTAACTCTATCAATGAGAAGGCTGAAATTGTTGCATCAAGAAAACGGCAACAGAAAAATATGTGGTTGCTAAGGACTTAAGAAGTATCTTATGTATTTGATTAATGAATAATCATCAAACGGTTTTGTGACGCACTGCACATGATGTCGGACTTTGTACCCGTATGGAACGAGTATAATTAAATTGTAAAGTACATCCTCTAAAAGACAATCACAAAATTCATCACATTAAAGTTTGAGTAACAAAGTTCTATTTGAATGGTTTAATATAGCTATTAGAAACATGTCACAAAGTGAATATGATATGCATATGCACTGACATATACAAAACAGAAAATGATCATGAATTTATGTAATTGATTAGTAAAAATGTTGGAATAGGTATAAGCGGACGACCTTTAACTCCTTCTTGGTAAAACTCATATCCATGCTGTTTTAACAAACAAGCCCTAGCTCTTATTCTCATGAAATTACGGACATCATGCACTGCAATACAAACATTTCTGTACAAAACGTTTTGATTAGTTGGTGAGAAATGGGTCATTTTTCTTTAAAAATTAAACGGAAAAAGTAGGGAACTTGTTTAGTCGCAAAAGAACTGAAAAGCTTTTCCAAAAAAAAGTGAAAAGTTCAAGTTTTAAATTTTAAGGGTATGTTTGGCAAAACTAATTGCAAGATGTTCATGTAATATCATCTTTGTCTCTCATACTTTAATATCCTCTTCTTCGGTCGCTATCTAACTTCATATTTACCCAACACTTGATTTCACGAATCATATGCATTGACATTGATAGAAATTCATGGCTTTCCTTATAATAACATACAAATGATTTATTCAAACTAAAAATCATGTGTATAAATGAAAACATGTGAGTTTGATCTGAAGTGATAGATAAGGTTTTAGTGAGAAAAAGAAGTTTGTTGAAAGACTAAGTTACAATACGAATTTCATCGTATGATATTATAAAAATATAAGAAAGGAAAACCGATAAGAATTTAGAGAAATGATTGAAACAAATACGAAAGAAAGAAGAGAGAAAAAAACTTTTATTATTGTTCTATATCATAAAGTGTAAGAGTAATAGAGATGAGAGAAAATTTGTCAAAAAAATCAGAGAGAGAAAATGATATCGAAAATCTATTGATTCCAGCCGATTTCTATAGAAATAAACTACAAAAAATCCAAAAAAAATCTGGAAAAACTTGAAATTATTGGTGTTTTTAATTTTAAGATGTTATTTCCTTTATTTAAAAAATAAAATAAAATAAAATAAAATAAAATAAAATAAAAAACTTTATTATTTTCAAGATACACATGTTTAAAACTACAAAGGATGGAGAAAATAAAGAAAACGCATTTTTGATGGCTTATATGTAATTATTTGATAATAAGACAGGATATACCTTTTTTAGAATGGGAAATAATTTATAAAAACTAGCAAGAAGCTAAAGATTAAAAGAATGATTTGTAGCCCACCAAATTAACCCAAAAAAAATATAGCAAATCACCTAAAAATGTAGTTAATTTGCCATTTTTTATGGTTGTATGTACCATCTTTTTTTATATTCTGTCAATAAACTTTCAAAGCTCGACCTTTGTGTGTACCGGGTGACCTGCTTGACCATTAACAGGTTGCCTATCCAACAAGCCCGTTTTCTTACATTTTCGCCTGTTTTTTTTTAAGTTTTCGCCTGTTTTTATATGTGTTCGCCCTTTTTCTTACGTTTTTGCCCATTTTCTTACTTTTTTGCCCGTTTTCTTACGTTTTTGCCCGTTTTTATACGTGTTCGCCCGTTTTCTTACATTTTCGCCCGTTTTCTTATGTTTTCGCCTGCTTTTATATGTTTTAGCCTGCTGTTATACATTTTTGCCCATTTTCATATGTTTTAACCCGTTTTCATACGTTTTTGTACGTTTTTGCCCGTTTTTATACGTATAAAAACGGGCGAAAAGGTATAAAAATGGGCAAAAAGGTATAAGAATGGGCACAAATGGGTGAAAAGGTAGAAAAACGGGCGGAAACGTAAGAAAACGGGAAAAACGTATAAAAACGGGTGAAAACGTATAAACATATGAAAATGGGCGAAAAGATATAAAAACGGGCGAAAACGTAATAAAACAGGCGAAAAGTTATAAAAATGGGCGAAAATGTATAAAAACGGGCGAAAACATAAGAAACGGGAAAAAAACATATCAAACGGGCGAAAATTTAGGAAAACGGGAAAAAAAACATATCAAAACGTAAGAAAACAGGGAAAAACGTATCAAAACGGGCTAAAACGGTCAAAAAGGTATAAAAAGGGCGAAAACATAGGAAAAGGTCAAAAAAGGGCGAAAACGTAAGAAAACGGGCAAAATGTATAAAAACGGGAAAACGTAAGAAAAAAAAGATNCAAAATGTATAAAAACGGGAAAACGTAAGAAAACGGGAAAAACGTATCAAAACGTAAGAAAACAAGAAAAAACGTATCAAAACGGGCGAAAATGAAAAAAAACGGGATAAAATATCAAAACAGGCGAAAACGTAAGAAAACAGGCGAAAAGGTAAAAAAAAAACGGGAGAAAACTTATTAAAGGACCAACGGTCGTTAGTATAAAGGACTAACGTTGCAATAATAAAATAACGATCATTAATTTAACCGGCTCCACGTAGGACTAGCAAGTTTTGCAGGTCACCGGTACATACAAAGGTCGAGTTTTGAAAGTTTATTAACAGAATGTGAAGAAAAAAAAAGATGTCTACATACAACCATAAAAAGTGGCAAGTTAACTAATTTTCAAGTGATTTGCCAAGAAAAACATGGCAGCTACCTTTTGATGTATCAACTAACATTGTACTACAACAAATTCGCCAGTTGCACATGGTTTTTCTTTGCGGCTTTGGTAGCGCGATTTAGTTTTCTATGGTGTTCAAAGCTATAACATTACCAATGATCTAAATTCTAAATTTATATGGGTGAAAGTATGTAATGTTATAAGGAAAAAAAAATTACTTTCAACACTTATATTTCTATATTCGACTCACTGAGTGACAAACGTTACCTTGTTTATTTGTTCACTAATCATGATGGAATCACGACACACACGTTCAGTAAAGTTGGAGTAACTGAGTATGATTTAAGTCGTTTTATTTAGCCATACTTTACCAACAAGAAATCATTCTTATAAAATAGCATCATCAAAAATATTGCAAAAATGAACTTGAAAAGATGAACAGGGAGAATGAAAGACTCGTGGTTCTTTTGGGTTATTAGCAAGGAATTAACCAAAAGATTGACATGGTCATTATTCGGCAAACAATTACTATAAACCAATGTAGACAGATGTGCCTTCAAATTAAATATACTATAAAACCTGAAGGAAAAAAAAAGGATGTATTCCTATTTTAAGCCCAAAAACGCCTCTTCAACCTTGCGTAATTCACTGCTACCATGACATAGATCCAATCTTTGACGTGGCTAATGAAACTAAAATATGCATATCTACATGATTTACTGACAATCAAAGTGCCAAACACTCCCCAAAATCCAAATGCTAATCCGATAAAAAGAGTAATGAAAAAACCATGAGTTATCAGCTTATCTTCATCATCGTCGGTATGTACTGCAGTTGGTGGATTCTGAGGTACCGTATCTCCTGGGCATGGATTAGAAAGGGGAAGCCCACATAGTGAAGGATTTCCGATGTAGGATGAATTGCCAAAACTCTGTAACTGAGTGCTGGTTGGTATCATCCCTGACAAGTTGTTGTATGAAAGGTCCAGCACGCCAAGATTGGTCAACTGTGAAAGGCTTGCCGGGATGCCACCAGCCAGATGATTCCNGAAAGGGGAAGCCCACATAGTGAAGGATTTCCGATGTAGGATGAATTGCCAAAACTCTGTAACTGAGTGCTGGTTGGTATCATCCCTGACAAGTTGTTGTATGAAAGGTCCAGCACGCCAAGATTGGTCAACTGTGAAAGGCTTGCCGGGATGCCACCAGCCAGATGATTCCTCGACAGATCGAGAAAATCCAACCATCTTAATTTTCCAATATCATGAGGAATTCTCCATGCTAAGTTGTTCCTGGAAAGATTTAAGGCAACAAGACCAAAAAGATTGGTGATTTCGCCTGGTATTTCTCCGCTGAGCATATTGCTAGAAAGATCAAGGCTAGTTACAAGACCCAAGGTACTACTGTACTCATGTTTCATCCCCTTCCATGCCAACAATGCCTTAAATACATATGTAGCTGTGTGGAAAGAAAGCCTTGTTCGTTCCAACCCAATATTGTGAAACCCCAAAACTGCTACGGTTTTTTTCTCAGTCATGGATTGCAAGTGGCTGAGGCATCTGGGAATGGTTCCTGAGATATTGTTGACAGAGATGTCCAAGATCTGCAAATTTTCAAGCCTGCATAGGCTTGTAGGAATGGTCCCCTGAAACTCATTGGATGGTAAGCTAAGAACACCCAAATTTGAAAGGCTTTTCCCAATCCAATCAGGTATGCTACCCGAAAGGTTATTTTCTCCAAGATCAAGAAATTCTAGGTAGGCCCAGTTCTTAAAGGAGGAAGGCAGCTCTCCATGAAGCCGGTTTCTACGCATACTTAACATAACAAGATTGGAAAGGGATCCCATAGATGTGGGGATCCTCCCTGTGAAATTATTATTTTCAAGGTTAAAATAAAATATGCGAGTGAAGTTCATCCAAAAATCAGGAAGCTCTCCTGTGAGCTGGTTACTTGAAAGATCAAGATTGTATAGGTCAGTGAGATTCCACAGGAAGGAAATGGTTCCCGAGAACATGTTATTGTTGAGAACCAATGCACCCGTGCTGAAAGGAAACAACGGTAATGGGCCTGAGAAATTATTAGAGCTTAAATCAAATACAGGTTGTTGTGCATACATCAAGTCTGGCACAGTGCCATGAATATTATTAAATGAGAGATTTAAGTAACGAAGACGGGGTGTTAATTGATCCCAGAACCAATTCGGGATAGAGTCGCTGATTTGGCAGTTAGATATGTCTAGTATGGAGAAATTCTTCTGAGATCGCATCCAAGTTGGGAAAGAAGGACCCAACATGCAAGATGACAATGAGATGGTATCGAGGGAAAAGATTGGAGACCAATCAGAATCAAGTTCGAGAACGAGGGAGTTATCTGACAAATCAAGGTAAACTAAATGAGACAGATTTACAAGATGAGTTTCAGAGATTTTACCATGCAAGAGATTTGAAGAGACCCCCAAACATTTTAGCTCCGAAAGTTGCATAATCTTTTCTCCTAGAGTCCCTTCCAAACGGTTTCTCTCAAAATATATCTCCTGCAATGAAGAAAGAGGTGAAAGATCTGGGAGCAATCCACTGATCTGGTTATCAGCCAAATCAAGGATGACGAGATTCGATATCTGCTCAAATCTTTCAGGGAAAGTTCCCTTCATCTCATTCCCAGAAAGATGTAATTCTTGTAAAGCCGTGAATGTTGTAAAATCAGGCAAAGAACCACTTATGTTATTATAACTCAACTCCAGAACTTGGATCGACTTCTTTGCTCGCCCCAAGAGATGGAAGAAGTTCGGAAGGTCTTCTTTTAGAGCGTTCCCGGAAAGATATAGGGATTCTAAGGTGTTGAAGTTCCCAAATGATCTTGGGATAGCACCTTTAAGGCCATTTGAGGTCAAATCTAACTTCTGTAGGGATGTAAATGCACCAAAAGCTTCATGAATGGTACCATTTAACTCGTTATAAGAGAGATCGATATTAGTAAGGCTTCCACTTAAGTTGAATAACCAAGGATATATACAAGACGCGGAAAGATAATTATCGGATATATCTAGAATAGAAAGACACTTTGATATATTGGTGACATGAAGTAGCCTCTTGACAGAAACTTTTGGAAGAAGGCAACTGTTTAGATGTAATTCAAACAGTGAAGGAAGTCGTGTGATCAAACTTTCCAACAGTTTATTAGAATCACTCAGGTCTATGTCGTTGAGATTTAAGTATTCGAGTGAGGATAGTTTGAAGAGCCACTCTGTGTTTTTTAAAATGATGGTAGAAGTTGAGAGATCAAGAGTTTGCAAGTCTGTGAGATTCCCCAATTGAGGGGGTACTTTCGAAACATCAAAAAAAATACTCGAGAGATTGAGGTAACGAAGTTTTTTAAGGGAACCAATGAATTCTGGCATTTGGGTGAAGCTATTAAAACTCAAGTCCAAATGTCTCAAGTGTTTCAATTCAAGAAGAGAAGAGTCGATGTCACCACTAAAACCAACTCTTGTAACATGATCATCTGACAAGTATCCGTGAAGATCAAGCTTTATAACATGATTAGATATGTTGCTGCATCCAACACCTCTCCATAAGCAGCAATCGTTGGACCTTCTATGACTACTCCAAGAAGAGAGTAAGTCAGAATCATCAACTAACCCATTTTTCAGTTTAAGTAGTGCTCTTCGCTCCCTCTCAATGCACTGTGTTTCAGCAGAAACAAGGCTCGTGCAGCATATGAAAAGAACTAGTAACGAGGGGGAAATATTCTGCCATTGCATGCTACTTCTTCCCATGGATTAAAAGTCGATATCTATGAGGATATATGGATGAAAGCCCAGTATTAGTATTTATATCCAGTCAGAAATATTAATAGTAATTCTCTTGTATTAGACGTTTTCAAAGATTCAACTCTTAACATAAATAATGTAGGCAGCATTATTGGGTCGTAAGAAAGGCTGAAAGGGACTAATCTAATCCGCATTCAATAGCGTTGGACCAACGGCTGCATGAGCTGTGTACAATACTATCTGCACTTATATCTACATCGCATTTAATTAGAAAGATTCAAACCATATCTCAGATATGCTAAGTTACTTTAAAAGTCATGTTCTATATTGTATTGCACCTTTGTTGTTTTCTTTGGCGCGTTTGGCTTCTCGCTAATAATATGTTTGATTGTTCATAAAACTATTTTTCTGGTTTAAAAACAATGCTAACTCTAGCAATGAGAAGGCTGAAATTGGTGCTTCCAGAAAATTTCGACAGCAAAATATGTGTTTGCTAAGGACTTAATTAAGGAGTATCTTATGTATTTTGTTACTGATCAAACGGTTTTGTGACGCGCTGCACGAGATGTCGGACTTTTTAAGTGTATGGGGCGAGTACAATTAGTTTGTAAACTACATCCTCTAAAAGACAATGACCAAATTCATCCCATTAAAGTTTGAGTAACAAAGTGCTATTTGAATGGTTTAGTTTAGCTATTTTCAACAAACAAGCACTAGCTCTTATTCTCATTTTTCAAAAAAGTATCATCTACGCATTCTCTAAATTTTTAACATTTTTTAAGAGATAAAAACTCCTTTCTTTTTCTAAAAAATCGAGATAGATAATTAAGGAAACTTTTCTACAACTAAAACACTAAGGGCGAGCATGGTTCGGTTTTGTTCGGTTTAATTTTAGGGTAAAATCGAAACCAAACAGAATATTTTCGATTTTTTAATTAAAAAAACATTCGTTTTAGGTTTTACCTTGGTTCTGTTTTTCACTTTTTTGTTTCTTTCGGTTTGTTTCTGGTTTTCTGTTTGATTTATCAAGCTTTGGTATATCTAAGGTTGAAATTTTAAATTAACACTATAAATTTAAAAATAAAATTAAAACAAAAAAATGCCAATAAGAAACTAATGATAATATAAAAAAACACTAGAAGATAATTGTTTTGTGTGCATAAATTTACACAATAATAACAACAAAAACTCATAACCACGCCAAAATACTAGAAAATAACTCTTTATCCTTCTTAAATGACACCTTCAAAAACCAATATAAATAAGAGTATTTTAAAATTATATGTATTTTGTCGGTTCGGATTTTCGGTTTGTTTTTAGGCTAAAACAAAACCGAACTATAAACTTCCATTTTTTCAAAATACAATCAGTTTCAGTTTTCTGATTTCGGTTTCTTGATTTTGTTTAAGTTCTGTTGGTCGGTTTTTGCACACACTTATTAAACACACCTAGTCTTTCTACTTGAATCAAAACTTCTAAAGGTAGATTAAAGTTATTTATTATTTAAAGAACTAACCACTCAAATATTCAAAATAGTTTAATGGGAAAAATCTTTAATAATGTACCATACTTGTCAAAAAAACTACTTTCGTGTAGCGTACAAAAAAAATAGCTTTTTGATGTACTGAACTTTCATTTTTGTCCTTTTTGATGTATTTTCGTGACTTTTTTGCCCTTCGATTTTTAATATTTTGAGGGGCAAAAATGTCAATAGTACATAAAAAGCCAAAAAAAAGAAAGTTCAATACATCAAAAAGCTATTTTTTTTGTTCGCTACACGAAAGTAATTTTTGTGACAAGTATGGTACCTTTTTAAAGATTTTTCCCTAGTTTAATATCAAAAGAAAATGTTAGATGAAGCATGCTCAATAATACAAATTCCACTAAAACAGTGATTTATAAATGTTCTCTTTGTATAAACATGTTTCAAATTCCTAAATACCAAAAAACACATTTCCTGGCACAATTTTAGCTTGTTAGGCACTTTGTCTCTTCAACGTTAATATCTTCTTTTCGTTCTCTCTCTAACTTCATATTTACATACCTAACACTTGATTAATCACGAATCATATGCATTGACATTGATAGAAAATTCGTTGTTCAGTTCAAATGCTCCAATATCCATGAAGTTAACTTGGAGCTCAAGTGTCATGGTGGCCAGCATTAGACATCCTACATATAGCAGGTCATTGACATGCTTCTTATAAGCACTCTGACCGCTATTGGGCGTTAGCCACAGGTGCTGGGCTGATGGGATTTTCCAAGACATACCACTTTTGTTCATGCTAGAGTATAATTTGAAGATTCATTTTCCAGTCACGAAAGTTAGGCCCAATAAGTTTGTCCTTCTCAATAACAGAGCGAATTGACAAAGAGTTATTGTTATTGTTTGTCATCTACAGTTTAACAAAGACAATTAGTGATTTAATCATTTTATCATAATAGCTACTAAACTATATCATTTTGCATATTACACTAGGATCCGATATTATACCATTAGAAAGTGCTACCCTATGGTGCAATTAGCCTTGCAATTGTTTTTAGATAAGTGCTTTACCACGCCAATTGCCTCCACTTAGACAACTCCTAGGGTCGAACCTCTAACACCAGTCGAGCATTTTAGTCAATATCACTTTAAATAAATGTATATGAGTTGAAAGTATATACGAGTAACTAATGTAACAAAATAAAAAGAAACACAAAAGTTAAAAAAAAAAAAAAAAAAAAAAAAAAAAAAAAAAAAAAAAAAGTTGTTATAACCTCCATGGTGTAAGGCACAATGAACTTAGAAGCATTGTGCCCAATACTAAAAGGATGCTAAAGTTGGGTAAAGTTTAATAAACAAGCCACTTCTTGCACCCCATTTGCCCTCTACGTTTTTTGAAGGGTAAGTATATCTACCATTAAAAAAATTAAATGGGGACAAACGGGCAGATATTGTTCGTATCAATTGGACACATTACAATTCCTTTTAAAAAAAACTTATAGATATACATATATTAATTTTTTAATAAAAGATCGAGGGTGTTACGTCTGATGGAATTATCTTCGTCGTTCTTGGTCTTCTTCTAAAACGATTCATATAACAGGCGCCCGTTTAGCCCTAGCACGTTCGACCCGGCCCGACCCGATGGGGGGGTTGGCCAGAGCGGCCTATACGACAGTGACGCAATCTAAACATTAAAAGTTAACGAAAAGTTAAAAACAAAGGACCGCGGGTGTTAATTTTAGCAATCAAGGTCAATGAATGTAACTTGGAAACTATCCGAGGGTAGAACTGGAAATGCAGAAATATAAAAAAGTATAAAATCTTGACAAAGAAAAAAAAAAATAAAAAAGAAAGGAACGAAATCTAAGCACCACACACCACCACACGACCGACACGGGGTCGATCGCCGGAGCTTCAAATCTCCCGTTCAATCCCCCAACTTTTTTTTTATAAAACTTGGACTTAATTTATAAAAAATCTAATTCATGTTTCATTTTATATCATTTCTATGTGATACTTAATTGTGTGTTTTTTTTTTTTTTTTTTTTTTTTTTTTTTTTTTTTTTTTTTAGTGTTTAATTTTTATATAAATTGTGAATGAATGTGCAATTGGATCAGGTCATGATTAGAAGCTTAGATCTGTTGTTGAGTTTTTTTTTTTTTATATTTTTTTTTAGGATGAAAATGAATAATAAAGTTAGTATAGTTAGGAAAATTCATGTGAATGAAAATAAGACCGAAGAACGCGCTATTTTAGATTGAGCGGTAGGCCCTGCGTGAGAATCAGTCATTGGAGTAGTTAGAATATATCGAGAAATTAAGATAACCTTGGTGTTTATAGGTAAAACCCTAATAGGAGAATGCCGCGTGTCTTGTTTGGCCGGATTGAGGCACATTCCTATTAAGCAATAGGAAGGCTCCGGTGGATGAAGGCGCGTGTGACGGTTGCTAGACATTTGGATGATTTATATTTTGAATTGTTTGTTAGGGGGTCTTTGTTTAAGCTTATATCTAGGCGTATGAGTTTATTTGATTTCGGCTTATATTTCATAAGCTTTAATTTTCAGGATTATTTTGAGACTTATGGGCTTATACGAGTTTATCATATCATAATAAACTTATATTAGCCCACAAGTCTCAAAATAAGCCGGAAAATTGGGGCTTATGAAATGTAAGCCAAAAAACAAGCAAGCTCATAAGCCGCATATAAGGTTAAACAAACACGCGTTTAGATGATTGTTATGGCAGCTAATGATTCGAGTTAATATACTACTGTAGTTTAGAAGAAAAACCATAAAGTTAGGACAAGTGATGTGAAATTTAGTAGGATGAATAGGTGCGGTAAATTTATTTGGATTAGTGTTACTGCAGTTAATGCTGGGAAAGAAAAAATAAAATAGAACAGTTAAGATGTGGAAGCTGATATGTTTAGGGTGCAGATGAAGGTGTGTTTGATGGTTATTAGACAATTGGATGAGTTATATGAAGTTAAATCTGATTTGCATATTGTTTTTATTGAAATGGTTTGGCGATTGATAATGATATTGATATTGATATCGTAGCTGGAAATAGTTTGTTAGACATTGTAAGATATAGTTTGCTTATTTCGGGAACTTGGTGAGTGCGTTTTTGGTGGTATTATGATGGATAAGTTGGCATCTTTGATGCTACTGCTTGATATTCAATAGAAATAGCATTGTGTGGTTACGTGAATGTGATATGAATTTGTCGGAAGTAATATAACTTAGTCGTCATGGCAATTGATAGGCCGTTGGTCAATGTTGTGTGGTTGATTGGTTGGCTGGCCATGAGCTGCTGAAACCATTATCGGAAGACAATATCGGTTGATACTGTTGAAATTTGAAAATAACTTGTTATATTAAATTTAACCTTGTCTTAAATCTCTAGTTTTGGCTGCCTTCGTTAAGTAAATTTGTTTACTATGAAGTGTTGATCTGTGTATTTTCTTTTATTTTACAGATGCTGATATGCAGAGTTTGAATTAGGAAAAGTAAGTCCCGTTTCTCCTCTTTCAAGGCGGAAAACAGCCAACCCGAGACGAAAGAAAAAGAGATGTTTTCATTGTTTTACGGGCTGTGGAAATATTTAGTCAGTAAGACAGAGTTTCATGTACTAATTCTCGGAATTGACAAGGCTGGAAAAACAGTAATGTTTCCTCTCTTCTTTCTTTGCTTACAAATCCATATTCAATTCCCAGTTTCCCACTAGTCGGCCATAATAATGTTAATCTGAGATATCAATGTTAGTACGTTTTATTATTGATACTGCATATAATAAATATCTGGAAAAAAATGAAGGCGGTGTTCTTTTCATTTCTTAAATTCATGTATACATTATGCACGTGTTTAAAAAACTCGTCTTCAAAAAAGTAATAGGCCTACTTATACCTGAGAACACTTATTCAGCCCTGACGTCAGTGTAACGTTTGCTGCCTTTTTTGATCATCTCTGATCTTGTATTGGATTTTATGTGTAGACCTTACTGGAGAAACTAAAGACACAATATTCAAGCATAGAAGGCCTTCCCCCTGATCGAATTGTTCCTACTGTTGGGCTCAATATTGGTCGAATAGAAACTTCAAATACAAAGCTTGTGTTTTGGGATCTTGGAGGTCAGGTATGTAGATTGGATACCTTGCAACGTTGTATAATAGAAGCAAGCATCCAACAATCACACCACGTTTTATCGACTTCTTATTGCTGAATATGCCAAGCATCTGATATTTCCTAGTGCTAGTGTATGATACCCTGCTACCCGCTAGAACAGGGACCTATATTTAGGGGTGTTTGGATGTGCGTTTTCTAAGTATTTATTATGTCTTGAAGAATCATGATCAGATAATCATTTGATTGAAGTTATATTTAGGAAGCTATAGTACTCCTTACCTTTCCCATGAAACATTTTCAGTTTAGCCAGACACTACAAGATTAAGTATCACAAATTCAAGTTAGGTTTGAACTACTTTAGCAGCTGATCCAAACATCCCCTTAGTCCCTTGATAAATTGTATATGTTTACACCATAAGGCCTTTGGCCTGATGGTACCAGTGAGATAATTATGTCCCCAACCAAGAGGTTGCGGGTTCAAGTCACGTCGTAGGCAAAAGTGAGATTGTTATGGTTTGTGAGTATGCATATATAAGCGTTATTAAAGGACTTGGCTAATTTTCCCGCCAAAACACAACCAACATGACTGTTGATGAACAGTTGCGACGGTCGGTGTTTTAATCGATTTTAGCCTCTTTGTAACTGTCAAATATTTCTGTTACATAACAGAAACATCTGGTCTCATTTTTTTTTTTAATTTTTTTTAATACCTGGGTTTCCGACTCGACATTGCGAGCCGACTAATCCCAGGGTGGCTAACCTTTTGGATAGCCCGGAGTCATCGCAGGTGAACCTCCGTGGCCAATGGGGGATTAATTTTCTCCCCAGGGTTCGAACTCAAGACCTCTTGGCACTTTCGTCCTAAGAGGCTAAGCCCTTACCACTGGGTCACCCCCATTGGTTAACATCTGGTCTCATTTAACATATGAAAACCGACAATTCCTTTTTGTTTTCTTAGTTCTCTTGTGCCTAAAGCTAAGTGATTCTCTTGAATTTTCCCAATAAGGATTTTGTGATGCCCGGGCAATAAATGGTCGAAATACTTTATTCGGAAAGTGAACTTACACAATTCTTGTAGAATATCCAAGATTATCATCACAACCCTTACCCAATTTCTAACATGCTATTGCTAGGCGTGAATTTCAGTACTGTACTCTCATTCTCATCTTTGACATTAGTTTTATAAACTCCCTTTCCATCAAAGCTTCCATTTTAATAAATAGCAATGATGCAGTTAGGGGTGTTTGTTTCGGCTTATACAGACGGCTTATGGCTTATTTGGTTCGGGCTTATGTTTCATAAGTTAACTTTTTGTGGCTTATGTTGAAACTTCTCAGCTTATATAAGCTTTTTATGACAAAATAAATTTATATAAGCTGAAAAGTTTCAAGACAAGCCACAAAAGTGAGCTCATGAAACATAAACCCAAAACCAAATAAGCCATAAGCCGGCTATATACGCCAAAATAAACACCAACTTAATTTATCAGAACTCAGACTTTAAGTACAAATACATGTCTGTGGAGCATAAATTGCAATATGTGATGCAATATACCTAAATGTCTCTGTTTCTTCCCATGAATTGTATTATATGTGACACTGAAGTCTAGCATTTATACTTTCAGTCTGGTCTTCGCTCAATTTGGGAGAAGTATTATGAAGAGGCACATGCTGTAGTTTTTGTAGTAGACGCTTCCTGTCCATCACGTTTTGAAGAGTCTAAATCCGCCCTTGGTAGATAATCTTCTTTTGCTGTTAACTTTTTGTGGTAAATTTCGTTGATCAGAAAATATTTTACATATAAATATGTTTCCAGAAAAGGTGCTGAGGCATGAAGATCTGCAAGGGGCCCCTCTTCTAATACTAGCCAACAAGCAGGTAGCCTCCCGCCCAAAATAAAAAGTAGTTACACAGTTTAATACTACCCAAATACCCGTTTCTCTATTTTCTCATGAGGTTTGGATATACACTTTTAATTACAGGATCTTGCCGATGCTGTTTCAGCAGAAGAACTTGCTCAGTATTTGGATCTTAAGAAATTAGATGAGAGAGCTTATGCATTTGAAGGTGTTTCGGGGTATGATGGGTAAGTCAACAGTTTGGAAACTTGTATATGTAATACCAATAGGTTTTTCCTTTTACTGCTTTGGAGGTGGACAATAGCTGGTGCCTGGTTGTGTGACGCGTCAGTTCGGGTAATATTTGGTACATGTCGGGTCAGGTTTGCCCAAACCTCAAAACACTTCTTACGAAATTTGTAATCATAATAAAGAAATTTAGGGGGTGTTGTGCGTTTGAAATTTGGATGACTTTCGACCCATGTGACTCCTTTCTTTTTTAGTTAAATCTTTTAGCTTATCATTTTTTACCCCTTAGATATTAAATATATGCTAAGTCGACCTATATGTGAAAATTGCAACATCTACTACTGTGTTATACTGAATTCGTAAAAATTAACATAAATATACCGGATATCTGATTTCCTTATTGCAGGACCGGAATAAAGGAAACTGTCAACTGGCTAGTAGATGTAATGGAGAGAAGTAAGCGGACTGAAATGTTGAGAATTCGTGCTGGCGTTGCTAATGGCAGTGGTGCTTAGAAGATACTATACATCCTTTGTTCTAAACAAGAGTCCACAATGGACTTTGAAATGTCTCAGAGTTACTGTTACCTTCAAATTTGATGAAAATTATTAATTGTGTAGAAAGAGCGAATATGTTTTACTATATATTTTTTAGAAATTTTGTAAGATTTTGAATGATTGATTGTATTTTCACTCGGTAACACTTCTATAGGGTCTATATTTTGTGTAGCTAATTAATAGTGGTAAAAACTAGCGATTTTTATGTTGACTTTATGGATGTTTATAAAGTTGAGATCCTTTGATCTGACCTTGCTAAATGTGGTGAAATCTGTAACCGTATTTGGTGTTCCTTAGACTTGAACAAGTTCCTCAGCTAAGTTCCTCAAGATGCTTTTGCATATTGTTTTTATTGAAATGGTTTGGCGATAGATGATGATATTGATATCATAGCTGGAAATACTTTGCTAGACATTGAAAGGTATAATTTGCATATTTTGGGAACTGAGGGAGTGCGTTTTTGGTAGTATTATGATGGGATAAGTCAGCATCTTAGAGGCTACTGCTTGATATTCAATAGAAATAGAATTGTGTGGTTACGTAAATGTGATATGAAGTTATGAGTCCAGATAAAGGAGCTTGTGTTTATGAAGTAATATAGTTATATAACTTGGTCGTCATGGCAATTGATAGGTTGTTGGTCAATGTTGTGTCGTTGATTGGTTGGTTGGTCATGAGCTGCTCAAACCATTATTGGAAGACCATGTCGATTGATAGTGTTAAAATTAACTTGTTCTATTAAATTTAACCTTCTCTCAAATCTCTAGTTTTGGCTGCCTTCCTTAAGTAAATGTGTTTACTATGAAGTGTTGATTGGTGTATTCCTTTTGTTTTCCAGATGCTGATATGCCGAGTTTGAATTAGGAAAAGAAAGTCCCGTTTCTCCTTTTTCAAGGCGGAAAACAGCCAACCCGAGCAGAAAGAAAGAGAGATGTTTTCATTGTTTTATGGGCTGTGGAAATATTTAGTCAGTAAGAGTTTCATGTACTAATTCTCGGAATCGACAAGGCTGGAAAAACAGTAATTTTTTCACTCTTATTTCTTAAACTTGTTGATTGCATACAAATCCATATTCATCAATTCCCACTAGTCGGCGATAATAATGTTAGTCTGAGATATCGATGTTAGTATGTTTTATGTACTGATACTGCATATAATAAATATATGTATTCTGTAAAAAAAGGAAGGCGGTGTACCTTTATTTTTTAAAGTTCATGGATACGATATGCACGCGTTTGAAAAACGGATCTTCAAAAAAGTAATAGGCCTACTTATACCTGAGAACACTTCTCCAGCCCCGACATCCGTGTAACTTTTGCAGCCTTCTTTGATCTTTTCTGATTTTGTTTGAATTTTATGTGTAGACCTTACTGGAGAAACTAAAGACACAATATTCAAGCATAGAGGTTCCTCTGAATTATGTTTTGTTGTTGATACTCGGCAGTCGGCACCCTTGACATGAGGTTCCTCTGATAAGTTCCCCAAGACGCTTTTGAATGAATTTGAGGTTTATGATTCCTTAGACTTGAACAAGGTTTATTGTCTATGAGACTTGAACCCTATCACCAGAACTTCTTTAGGTGAAAACTTCATCGTTTTTGGTTTTAAATAGGGATGAGCATTTCGACCCGAATTCCGGCATAGAACCGTACTGGTACCGTATCGAACCGGTACCGGTTCTCGGCTTCTCGCTACACGGTACAGTACCGGGACTACGAAATACGGGGGAAATTTTTGTTTACTTCAACAACGGAACATGATAAAAGCGAGAAGCCCCGGTTTTGGTACCATAATACAAGAGGTTTTTTTTTTAATTAATTTCATATTCAAATAATCCTATTAGTACCTCCCATGCATAATACGCTGAAAAAGACGGCCACACATCCAAACACAAAGTTAGAGGAAAAAAACTCCTAAACTTTCTGTGACATCCATCGACCCTTTACAAACCCTCCCAAAAGTTAAACCATAACCTATTATCAATCACTAAATCATCGAGTTTACATCCATAAACTATCCCTTTCGTTATATTAGAGATTTATTGTTAACGAGTTATATTTATTGTTAACGATGTGTACATTTGTTAAATACAAACGTGAATGTGTACTCGACATTATTCACCCATAGTATTTATATAATGAGTTATGCTTTCGTTAATTAATCATTTTGCCAAGACGAAACACAAGTAACAATATATATCGTCGTCTTTGGTTTGTTTAAAAAAAGAGAAAAACCAAATATGTACCGTTTTCCAGGTAACGGGTACCGAAATCCCGTCCGGTACGGTACCGGTACACACTTTAAATACTCGGGACAAAAACGGTACCGGTTCGGTACGACATTAGAGCACAGTTAATTATTGTGGTGTGCACATCAGTGTGCATATCACCTCTCATACATTTAATGCGAGAATAGACACCGTTTAGTACTGCTTTATTATCACTAATTTGGGCTCCACAAATTGTATCATATTCGGCCCAATTAAAGCAATATAGAACAAAAGAATTAATCCACTTTTGATTACACAGTTCAGCCTAGAGGTGCAAATCGGTCGGTTAAAACCGGTTTTCGGGTTTTGGAAAACCGGTTTTCAAAAAACCGGTTTTTCCAAAAACCAGTTTCGGTTCGGTTCGGTTTTTTCGGAGTCGGTTTTTTTCGGTTAAAAATGTCCGGATCGGTTTTTTTCGGTTATAAATTTTCGGAATCGGTTTTTTTCGGTTTTTTACCGGTTCGTTTTTTTCGGTTATAAATGTTCGGATTCAAAGTATAAAAATTTGTGGTGAAACACTTTAGGACTTGCTTTGATAATAATACTAGATTATTCTATTGCATACTTTCAGAACAAATATATTTGACGTGATTTAGATACGTGTCAGGGTTCTTACCATGCTTTTAATCAAGAAGACTTAGATTAATAGAAATCATGTCCACTATGAGATGTAAATATTAGAAAACATAAAGCTCAAACACCGACCAAGATTGGGATCGACTAAATGAATTAATATGTTTTTTACAAGCTTAATGAGGTTACAACTATCGACTTCTTTATTTAGCTTGATAGGTGGGGGATCGATTTGATGATTGCAGTTTATAGTTAACAACTCTCAGCCATTATTTTAAAACAATATATAATAGACTGACTTAAAGATGATAAGAATGGGATTATTAGTGAATTTATCACCGCTCAGTAACTTAACTACTTTTCGAAATGAGAAATTCGTTAAGATAGATATAAAAATAAATTTATAAAATATTTTATTGGAAGAGTTATCTTTTATAGTTTTACTGTTCAGACGCAGCCTCTTACTTCTATGTTTCCTATAAATGATGGATTGTTAGTAGTATAGCGATCTATATTATAAGAAAATAATGGATCAATATATGCTTATCTTTGGTAGTGATAGTGGAACATGATATGAGGCCGATTGTAATATACAACATCCTGTAAGCTGACACTCTAAGATTTTTATAGATTGTAATGATTACTATATCCACAAAATAGTTATAGATTTATCAGCCAAAATTATGGCGGATCGAACATAACCAATGTTGACCAAATGGGGGCCGATCCGTCCAATGACAAAGAATTAATAAAACCATTTATAATAGCTTGAGTATAAATTTGAAAACGAAACGGTATGGCAGGCGTACAGATATAGGCAGAGCCGAATAACGAATGCGATATTGGGACAATATGGATTGGAGTAGGCTAACCATAATTTTTAAGAACTGTTTAAAGATTCCGCAATTGCTGAGTTTGCACACTTAGACATATATGCATGTAGTGTGAAGAAAAAGAAGAATTCAAGACTTCATTCGTTTAGTCTCTGATATTCAGCGCCATGGTTTCAGTTGAGCTCTAAAATTAATAGCGTCGTTACATTACCACAATCCTGCGCGATAGCTTTTTCCGTATTCTGTAATGTCTTTCGTTTAGGTTTTCGAGACATCAATATTGCACCCGAAAATCCCAGGGATAAGCAAGGTCTATTGATAGAATGGATGCCATGGAAGGTCGAGCAAGCAGGTTGGTGAATTGAGGGAGATTATTGCTCTCTCCGAAGGAAATCAAATAGAGGGACGAGTAGATAGGATACAACATATTCGTTGGAAGCCAATATTAGATAAGATGTTGAAGAAGTATAATAATGAGAAAAGAAGAAGCGGGATATCAAATCCGTCTACTTCGGCTTCGATACCGAAGGCGAATTAGATGAAGGTGAGTTTGAAGAATTTGAAGTTGAGATGTAGATGTACAGATTTTTGAGAAAAATGAATCTCGACGACTTGAGTGATGAGTACAAAAAATAACGGGTGATTGGCAATGCCAGAAGCTCGATATGCTTGTTACAACTAATCGTTTCGGTGAATGGCCATGCGAAGCTCGGAAAAAATGTATTAGTATTTATATATTTTATGTGTATGTTTAATAAAAAGTATGATTGATTTTTTTAGTTGTATAATTGTTATTGTTTAAATAAATTACATGAGTATAATTATTAGTATGTAGTTAATATATGTTTGATAATTAAACAAGGTTATAATCGTGGAAAAAAAAGTTCGAAGTAAATTTGAAAAAAACCGAACCCGGTAGAATAACCGAAAAAACCNTTTTTGTAATCTTTTTTTTTTTTTTTTTTTTTTACTTTTAAATGAGACTTATATAGATTTAGGTTTGGTTACTTAAAAGGGAAACCATGCCGAAAAAGTATTTATATTTATATATATATATATATGTATTTTTAACCGTCGCGTTGAATAAAAATTCCATTATGGAATCCAAACATAAACCAATAGATCAACTTTATCAACCACTAATTAAGTAACCTATAGTAGAGAGAAGGAAGAGTTGTGTCTGATGTAAATTGAAATATAGGTGTTAGGTTAGTGTTTATATATATTGTTTTCTGAAACCAGTGTATTAATCAATACTAAGTCTGAATAGAGGTGCAAATCGAGTTGTTTTTCTTTTTTTAACCGGGGAAAATCTATGTATATGTTGATATGGTGTAAAAACCTCTAAAACGACGTTACATCCGGTGTTCCATTTTTATCCTGACCGGTTTTTTACCGGGTTCAAAACCCTGGTTTACCTCGGTTTAAATTTCTTGTTTTATAAAATTTTTTTAATATATAATTAAAAAAAAAAAAAAAATAAAAAAACCGTTACAAAAAAAACCCAGGTTTTTACCGGGTTTTACCGGGGTTTTTTTTTAAAAAATATAAACCGTTTTTAAATTTTTTAAAAAAAATAAAAAAAAAAAATGTGACCGTTTAAAAAAACCTGTTTTACCCGGTTTTACCCGGTTTTACCCGGTTTTTTCAAAAATTGTTAAAAAAAAAAAAAAAAATATATCTATTATATCTGTTTTTCACCCCGGTTTTACCCGGTTTTAACCGGGTTGTGTTGTATTATAACCGATCAATGTGTTATGTTACTTTTTTTGATTTTTTTGAGGGTTTTTGGTTGAAACATCTAAAATAGCTTATGTTGTTGGGTGTGTATAAACAGCATCAAAGAACAATCTTATTTCTTCCATGTCTCTCAAAAACGCTTCTAATTCGCTTATGATTGTTAATGGAAAACTCACAATCAAACAAGCTTCCCCCCACTACTCCCTCCGTTGCTACTAGCAATGTTCGAAAACCCTTACCAAATGGAAGATGTTGATATGTTAGGACCAACCGCCCGAAAAGGTGACAGTGTGGTCTCATTGTCGATTTAGGTGTTTATGAAAGATGGATACGTAAAAGCGCCGTTGCAAGAAATGGTAGGAATTTTTATGGCCAGAAGATTCCCATACACTTACACTTAGGAATCATATTTAATAGTTGGTAAGCGGTTGAAATGATTGGTTCGCCAACGGTACTATTGGTGCGGGATGGGCAAGTTATTTATATAGTGCATGCGGCATGCGCTTCGAATTGATTTTGCGAAGTTTGTCATATCAACAAGGGGGCTTCCATTCAATCACTTCGACAACGTCAAGTGCTTACGGGATCGATCAAACGGAGGTACACCGCGGGATCAACATTAAGTCGTACTACTCTTAGAAGTGATGCATATTAAATTATGGATACGGCTAAAAATGAGAATTATGAAGGTTTTCGTCAATATAAATATCGGTGTTTCTATAACTACGGAATACTTGGACCGCACAATTGGTACGGCAAATTCTTATTTGGCGTTTACGGCTTCATTGTTTAATCCCGAACATCTCTTGGTACTAATGAAACGGACAATCGCTTTTAAAAGTATTTGTATCCTCATACGGAAATAATTTAAAATTTTGCAGACACTTTATTGAATATGGAAATTCAATATGTCGGATATATTTTCAAACAAGTTTTATAACAGGTATATTATTCACGCGCTTATAGAATAAGGTATCCCGCAAAACAGCCCCCATCATATAATCTATGTATATCTACACAGAACAGCTCCATGGACCATTGTTTAAACTAAATTTATACGGGATAAGTTCAACCACCTTCGAATTTTAGGATGGTGCTATTTTGCTCATTAACACCGTTTGTGCCTTGCATCACTGTACACGTTTCCATAAAATTATTTATTTTTGATACTACAGCTATGGGCTATTAAGAAACTAAATATATTTTGTCATTTGTGATGGCGAACGAGTTTAACTTAATAACAGAATTATATTTAGGATCCCTGGTTTATTATCTTATACTGTGTTATATTTTGAAAACTAGACGGATATATAAGCATACGTGACAAGAAAGAGCAAAATGAAGACTATAGACTGTTTCGTAAAAATGTTTGTGGTAACACCTTAGGGTCACTTGCTATTATGTGACAGTTATAAATTAACAAAGCTATCTCGTCTCTTTATATTTTAAAGAAAAAAAAAAAAGTAGTCAATGCTCGCTTCCAAATTGGGTTGACGAAAATATGAGAGTGCAATTGTCCCAGATTGCGGTAGACGTGGTGGACGCACCATTGGGTCCTGGTTGTGCAGACCGCATAATTATGCGTTACATGTTCGAGTTTGCTATGAACTGCCCACCACCGGGTGTGATATCCCTTATTTCGGGAGACGCCGATTTTATCAAAACAAGTCTTACGAGATTAGGGCATACTGTCGTGGTAGTGTCTAAATACAAAGAAAGTAGCAAACAAGAGATCTCCGTCATCACAACTTTGTTTGGGCTACTGTGACGAGACCCATCATCTATGAATCAAATACATATGGAACCGAACGCTTTCGGCTTATTCTGGGATTTAAATGGGTGTTTTCTCCCCATCCGAATGCATTCTCAAATACCCAATCGTATTCGTCAATATATCACAAATATTGCGGACACCCTCAACAACCAACAACAACAGTTTTCAATGCATTTGGATATCGTCATACTTATCCAACTGATGGTGCCGATTTAAAAGTGTTTGAGGAGTTAGTAGGGATTAAATATTTTGAAGTAAACAATAATCCATTACATTAACAATCTCATGATTGCTCAGATACTCGAATTTGCATATTTGCATCCCTGCTATCGTTGCCACATTGTCATAATATCGTTGACCCGCAGAGGTTTCAATGTTACTATGTTTTTACGGCATGGAGTTCGATCTGAATTTCTCATATCATTGTCGAAAATATTCAAAGCATTGCAAACAAAAATTTTCTAGCATTGGCTTGTGGAGATACTATAATAATAGTGAGGAGTTGTGCATAAACCTATTTTTTAAACTTTGTTAACTTTATTTGTTAAATAATATATTGTGAATTAAATACTTTTAATTCTATAGATGTACAAGAAATTGTCTTAAATTGAAAAGATTTATACGGTTACTTTTTGGGTCAACTTAATGCCTTCTAGTATATAATCGATTTCTTGTTGATGTATATATGTTCTTGCACTCATATGGTAGCTATGGAAATGTCATGGTACCTATGATTCGGGTCAAATATTTTTCGGCCATGATTTCCCGGTTTAAAGTAAGTAGTGTTTACTGTGTATTATATGCAAATTCACACTCTCTTTGCAAAGTATCAGGCTATGAAGAATTTAAGTACACGATATAATATATTATTGATTCGACGCTAACCGTTTATGTTTGTTGTATACTGTTATTTGATGTCTACTTGTGCACATGTTATTTCTACTATTCAACTTACCTTTCATGATTTGAGAATTAACTAAACGACTGAGATGTTGAGAATTCGTGTTGGTCTTGCTAATGGCAGTGGTGCTTAGAAGAGATTATACATCCTTTGTTCTAAACAAGAGTCAACAAATGGACTTTGAAATGTCAAAGAGTTACTGTTATCTTCAAATTTGATGAAAATTACTAATTGTGTAGAAGGGCTAATACCAAAAAAACGCACTATACTTGTCAAAAATAGTACTTTTGTGTATCGAATTTTTTTTCCTCATTGGTGTACTAAACTTCAAATTTTTGGCCTCTTTTACGCACTTTGGGATGATTTTGCCCCTCAAATTTTTGAAAATTCAAGGGCAAAAATGTCATAAAATTGTACGAAAATGCGTAAAAGAGGCAAAAAAAATGCAAATTTAGTACACCAATGAGGAAAAAAAAAAGTTCGATACACAAAAGTACTATTTTTGACAAGTATAGTTCGTTTTTTTGGTATTACCCCTTGTGTAGAAAGAACGAATATGTTTTACCATATATTGTTGAGATTCTTAAATCTAAACTTTGCTAAATGTATTAAAATTAGTAACCATACGGGTCTATTTTGGAGTTTACTTGAACATTGGCGACCTCGGTCTTTTCATTTATGTTGGTCATACTCGAGGCCTTTAATGTATGATTGTTGCTCCTTAGACATGTTGGTGCTTATTGTCTTTCGATACTTGGTCTTTGACACCCTTGAAATGAGGTTCCTCTCATAAGTCATACGATTCGAAACCATGAATATGATGTTTATGGTTCCTTAGACTTGGACAAGGTTTATTGTCTCCGTGACTTGGCACCCATGCATGAACTGTTAGAATTTAATAATCTAGACCATCATATTATTAAGTATATCATGTAGTCACATATTGCGGAAGCGTAGGATCAAGTATAACATATAAATGTTAACTAAAAACATAAATAAAGAACGTACCGTATGCAATCTTGAATTCTTGGATGAACCCTAATTAGGGTTTATATGAATTAAGGATCTATTGATTAACCCCTTACCGTTTTGTTAATCGATCCAAGATGAATAACAAAATATGTTATATCCGAGATCATGTACACACGTACTATAACCAATCAAAGGTTGATGCTAGTGAATGAACACAATTATTAAACCAAAATCATTTGTTTAATAAAAAAA
>LBNU01033683.1:176058-191749 GCA_014162995.1 Artemisia annua
AAGAACGTACCGTATGCAATCTTGAATTCTTGGATGAACCCTAATTAGGGTTTATATGAATTAAGGATCTATTGATTAACCCCTTACCGTTTTGTTAATCGATCCAAGATGAATAACAAAATATGTTATATCCGAGATCATGTACACACGTACTATAACCAATCAAAGGTTGATGCTAGTGAATGAACACAATTATTAAACCAAAATCATTTGTTTAATAAAAAAANAAATTTGTTTGGATTAGTGTTACGGCAGTTAATGCTGGGAAAGAAAAAATAAAATAGAACAGTTAGGATGTGGAAGCTGATATGTTTAGGTTCAGATGAAGACGTGTTTGATGGTTGTTAGACAGTTAGATGATTTATATGAAGTTAAATCTGATTTGCATATTGTTTTTATTGAAATGGTTTGGCGATTGATAATGATATTGATATTGATATCGTAGCTGGAATTACTTTGTTAGACATTGTAAGATATAGTTTGCGTATTTTAGGAACTGAGGGAGTGCGTTTTTGGTAGTATTATGATGGATAAGTCGGCGTCTTAGAGGCTACTGCTTGATATTCAATAGAAATAGCATTGTGTGGTTACGTAAATGTGATATGAATTTATCGGAAGTTATATAACTTAGTCGTCATGGCAATTGATAGGCCGTTGGTCAATGTTGTATAGTTGGTTGGTTGGCTGGTCATGAGCTGCTCAAACCATTATCGGACAACCATGTCTGTTGATAGTGCTGAAATTAACTTGTTCTATTAAATTTAACCTTCTTTCAAATCTCTAGTTTTGGCTGCCTTCGTTAAGTAAATGTGTTTACTATAATACTATGAAGTGTTGATGCGTATTTCCTTTTGTTTTCCAGATGCTAATATGCAGAGTTTGAATTAGGAAAAGTAAGTCCCGTTTCTCCTCTTTCAAGGCGGAAAACAGCCAACCTGAGAAGAAAGAAAAAGAGAGATGTTTTCATTGTTTTATGGGCTGTGGAAATATTTAGTCAGTAAGACAGAGTTTCATGTACTAATTCTCGGAATCGACAAGGCTGGAAAAACAGTAATGTTTCCACTCTTCTCTCTTTGCTTACAAATCCATATTCAATTCCCAGTTTCCCACTAGTCGGCCATAATAATGTTAATATGAGATATCGATGTTAGTACGTTTTATGTACATTTTATTACTGATACTGTATATAATAAATATCTGTAAGAAAATGAAGGCGGTGTTCCTTTCATTTCTCAAATTCATGTATACATTATGCATGCATTTTAAAAACTCATCTTCAGCCATGACGTCGGTGTGACGTTTGCTGCCTTTTTTGATCTTCTCTGATTTGTTTTGAATTTTATGCGTAGACCTTACTGGAGAAACTAAAGACACAATATTCAAGCATAGAAGGCCTTCCCCCTGATCGAATTGTTCCTACTGTTGGCCTCAATATTGGTCGAATAGAAACTTCAAATACAAAGCTCGTGTTTTGGGATCTTGGAGGTCAGGTATGTAGATTGGATACCTTGCAACGTTGCAAAATAGAAGCAAGCATCCAACAATCTCACTACGGTTTATTGACCTCTTATTGCCAAATATGCCATGCATCTGATATTTCCTAGTGCTAATGAATGATACCCTGCTCCCCCTAGAATAGGGGCCTATAATTAGGGGTGTTTGGATTTGTGTTTTCAAAGTGTTTATTATGTCTTTAAGAATCATGATCCGATTATGTTTTCATTGAAGGTATATTTAGGAAACTATAGTACTCCTTACCTTTCCCCTGAAATTGCGGAATACCATTTTCAGTTTAGCCAGACACCACAAGACTAAGTATTACAAATTTAAGTCAGGTTTTGAACTACTTTTGCAGCTGATCCAAACATCCCCTCAGTCCCTTGATAAATTGTATATGTTACACCAAAAGGCCTTTGGCCTAATGGTACTAGTGAGATAGTTATGTCCATAACCAAGAGGTTGTCGGTTCAAGTCATGACGTAGGCAAAAGTGAGATTGTTATGGTTTGTGAGAATGCATATATAAGCGTTATTAAAGGACTTAACTAATTTTCCCGCCAAAACACAACCAACATGACTGTTGATGAACAGTTGCGATGGTCGTCGTTTTAACCGATCTTAACCGCTTTGTAACTGTCAAATTTTTCTGTTACGTAACAGAAACGTCTGGTCTCATATTAACATACAGCAGAAAACCAATAATTCCCCTTTGTTTTCTTAGTTCTCTTGTGCCCATAAACTAAGTGATTCTCTTGAATTATCCCAATAAGGATTTTGTGATACCCAGGCAATAAAGGACCGAAGTACTTTATTAGGAAACTGAACTTACATGATTCTTGTAGAATATCCAAGATTATCATCACAACACTTTACCCAATTTCTAACATGCTAGGCGTGAATTTCAGTACTGTACTCTCATTCTCAGCCTTGACATTAGTTTTATAAACTCCCTTTCCATCAAAGCTTCCATGATGCAGTTAATTTTTCAGAACTCAGACTATAAGTACAACTACATGCCTGTGGAGCATGAATTGCCATATGTGATGCAATATACCTAAATGTCTGCGTTTCTTCCCATGAATTGTATGTATGTGACACTGACGTCTAGCATTCATACTTTCAGTCTGGTCTTCGCTCAATTTGGGAGAAGTATTATGAAGAGGCACATGCTGTAGTTTTTGTAGTAGACGCTTCTTGTCCGTCACGTTTTGAAGAGTCTAAATCCGCCCTTGGTAAATAATCTTTTTTTGCTGTTAACTTTTTGTGGTAAATTTCGATGATCAGAAAATATTCAACATATAAATATGCTTCCAGAAAAGGTGCTCAGGCATGAAGATCTGCAAGGGGCCCCTCTTCTAATACTAGCCAACAAGCAGGTAGCCTCCCGCCCAAAAAAAAGTAGTTACACGTGTTTAATACTACCCAAATACCCGTTTCTCTATTTTCTCATGAGGGCTGAATATACACTTTTAATTGCAGGATCTTGCTGATGCTGTTTCAGCAGAAGAACTTGCTCAGTATTTGGACCTTAAGAAATTAGATGAAAGGGCTTATGCCTTTGAAGGTGTTTCAGGTTATGATGGGTAAGAAATTAGATGAAAGGGCTTATGCCTTTGTATATGAATTATGTCAGTATGTTATCCTTTTACTGTTTCCTGTAGGTGGAAAATTAGTGGGTTGGGTAATGGGTCAAGTCGGGTAATGTTTCATGCCGGGTCGGGTTGGGCCGAACCTGAAACCAGTAATAACAATATGAAGTTTTTGTCAAATAAAGAGATTTAGGAGGGTTCACTCGTTTGAATGCACTTTGGTTGCTATAGACCAATGTGACTCCAGTTACATATTTTTGCTTTTCCTGAATGACATGTTACATATCACATATATCCCAGATCGACCGATATGTCAAAATTACCACATATACTGCTGTGTTATGTGGAATTTTAAAATTAGTATTAATATATTGGATATCTGATTTCCTTATTGCAGGACCGGAATAAAGGAAACTGTCAACTGGCTAGTAGATGTAATGGAGAGAAGTAAACGGACTGAAATGTTGAGAATTCGTGCTGGCGTTGCTAATGGCAGTGGTGCTTAGAAGATACTATACATCCTTTGTTCTAAACAAGAGTCCACAATGGACTTTGAAATGTCAAAGAGTTACTGTTACCTTCAAATTTGATAGAAATTATTAATTCTGTAGAAAGAACGAATATGTTTTACTATATATTGTTTAGAAATTTTGTAAGATTTTGAATGATTGATTGTATTTTCGCTCAGTAACACTTCTATACGGTTTATATTTTGTGTAGCTAATTAATACTAGTAGTAGTAAAAACTAGCGATTGTTATGTTACTTTATGGATGTTTATAAAGTTGAGATCCTTTGATCTGACCTTGCTAAATGTGGTGAAATCTGTAACCGTATGGGTCAACTTTTGGCGTTCCTTACACTTGAACATGCTCATGGTCCAGAGTGTGATGGTTACTCTTTTTACATAAAATTGTTTTTTGTCGTTGATACTCGACAGTCCGCACCCTTGACATGAGGTTCCTCTGCTAAGTTCCCCAAGACGCTTTTGAATGAATTTGAGGTTTATGATTCCTTATACTTGAACAAGGTTTATTGCCTCTGAGAGTTGAACCCATAGTCTACTCATCACCAGAACTTCTTTAGGTGAAAACTTCATCGTTTTTGGTTTTTGAGCATTTTGACCCGAATTCTGGCATAGAACCGTACCGAACCGGTACCAGTTCTCAGCTTCACGGTACGGTACCGGGACTACGAAATACGGGGGAAATTTTTGGTAACTTCAACAACGGAACATGATAAAAGCGGGAAGCCCCGGTTTTGGTACCATAATACAAGAGGTTATTTTTTGAATTAATTTCATATTCAAACAATCCTATTAGTACCTCCCATGCATAATACGCTGAAAAAGACGGCCACACATCCAAACACAAAGTTATAGGAAACTGTGACATCCATCGACCCTTTACAAACCCTTCCGAAAGTTAAACCATAACCTATTATCAATCACTAAATCATCGAGTTTACATTCATAAACTATCACAATCATCATCATCAATCATATTTCAGTAATATTAATGATTTATTGTTAACGAGTTATATTTATTGTTAATGATATTTACCTTTGTTAAATACAAACGTGAATGTGTACTCGACATTATTCACCCACAGTATTTATATAATGAGTTATGCTTATCATTAATTAATCTTTTTGCCAATACGAAACACAAGTAACAATATATATCGTCGTCTTTGGTTTGTTTACTTTTGTTTAAAAAAAGAGAAAAACCAAATATGTACCGTTTTCCAGGTAACGGGTATCGAAATCCCGTCCGGTACGGTACCGGTACACACTTTAAATACTCGGGACAAAAACGGTACCGGTTCGGTACGACATTAGAGCACAGTTAATTATTGTGGTGTGCACATCACTTATTGTAGTGTGCATATCACCTCTCATACATTTAATGCGAGAATAGACACTGTTTAGTACTGCTTTATTATCACTAATTTGGGCTCCACAAATTGTATCATATTCGGCCCAATTAAAGCAATATAGAACAAAAGAATTAATCCACTTTTGATTACAGAACTCAACCCATGAGTTTGTTATAACACTTGGTTTCAGAAACAATATATATAACAGTGTTCTAAAAGGCGCGCCAAGGCGTCGCCAAGGCGCGAGGCGTGGCCTCGGCGCCACGAAATGGACCAAGGCGTGAGGTCTAGGCGTCGTGTGAAAAGGCGTGGAATAAGGCGCGAAAAGGCGTGCAAAGGCGCGCCTTTTTGGTAAGGCGTGACGCCATTTTTAGAAGCATTTAGGGGATTTATGGATTTGGGCTTGAATTTCAAGTATTTGGGTTATTTCTTTCTTGGGCCTCGTAATTTCAAAACTTAATTCCTACTTGGGCCTCGTATTTAGGCCTGGCTATTTAGGATTTGGGCTTTAGTATTTGAAATTGCTCTTATAAAATGATATAAAATTATAAATACATAAATTTATAAATATTTTGTTGCCGCCTTAAGCACGCCTTAAGAAACGCCAAGGCTTCGCAAAGGCGCGTAAGGCTTGAGGCGTGGCTGTGCCGCCACGCCACGCCTCACGCCTTTTAGAACATTGATATATAACACACTAACCCTAACCCTAACCCTAACCCTATTTTCAATTTAACATGCGCCAATCTCTTTCACTTCTCTCTACCTAACCTCAACACAACACAAAAGTTTTCACTTCTCTTTTTCTTATAACCAAAAAACAAAAACAGTTCAACACCGCAAGTTTAACACTGACCACCCATGTAGCTACCTTCATTTTCGTTTTCCCATTTTCTTACAAATATTTTACCCGTTTGATATTATAGGTTACTTATAGGTTACTTATTAGTGTTGATAAAATTTGGATCTATTGGTTTTGTGTTTGGATTCCATATGGAATTTTTATTTCAACCGGATCTGTTGGATGAAGTCTTAGAGATGGTTTTATTGATTCGGGTTAAATATTTTTCGGCCATGGTTTCCCTGTTTAAGTAAAGTAGTCAATGCTCTGAGAGTGCAATTGTCCCAGATTGCGGTAGACGTGGTGGACGCACCATTGGGTCCTGGTTGTGCAGGCCGCATAATTATGCGTGACATGTTCGAGTTTGCTATGAACTGCCCACCACCGGGTGTGATATCCCTTATTTCGGGAGACGCGGATTTTATCGAAACAAGTCTTAGGAGATTAGGGCATACTGTCGTGGTAGTGTCTAAATACAAAGAAAGTAGCAAACAAGAGATCTCCGTCATCACAACTTTGTTTGGGCTACTGTGACGAGACCCATCATCTATGAATCAAATACATATGGAACCGAACGCTTTCGGCTTATTCTGGGATTTAAATGGGTGTTTTCTCCCCATCCGAATGCATTCTCAAATACCCAATCGTATTCGTCAATATATCACAAATATTGCGGACACCCTCAACAACCAACAACAACAGTTTTCAATGCATTTGGATATCGTCATACTTATCCAACTGATGCTGCCGATTTAAAAGTGTTTGAGGAGTTATTAGGGATTAAATATTTTGAAGTAAACAATAATCCATTCCAGAAGCATATGCACATTAACAATCTCATGATTGCTCAGATCCTCGAATTTGCATATTTGCATCCCTGCTATCGTTGCCACATTGTCATAATATCGTTGACCCGCAGGGGTTTCAATGTTACTATGTTTTTACGGCATGGAGTTCGATCTGAAATTCTCACAATGGTATCATTGTCGAAAATATTCAAAGCATTGCAAACAAAAATTTTCTAGCATTGGCTTGTGGAGATACTATAATAATAGTGAGGAGTTGTGCATAAACCTATTTTTTAAACTTTGTTAATTTTATTTGTTAAATAATATATTCTGAATTAAATACTTTTAACAAACATTTGGTGCTTTGTTGATACATGGAACAAGTAAATTCTATAGATGTACAAGAAATTGTCTTAAATTGAAAAGATTTATACGGTTACTTTTTGGGTCAACTTGCATTGGTTTAATGCCTTCTAGTATATAATCGATTTCTTGTTGATGTATATATGTTCTTGCACTCATATGGTAGCTATGGAAATGTCATGGTACCTATGATTCGGGTCAAATATTTTTCGGCCATGATTTCCCGGTTTAAAGTAAGTAGTGTTTACTGTGTATTATATGCAAATTCACACTCTCTTTGCAAAGTATCAGGCTATGAAGAATTTAAGTGCACGATATAATATATTATTGATTCGACGCTAACCGTTTATGTTTGTTGTATACTGTTATTTGATGTCTACTTGTGCACATGTTATTTCTACTATTCAACTTACCTTTCATGATTTGAGAATTAACTAAACGGACTGAGATGTTGAGAATTCGTGTTGGTCTTGCTAATGGCAGTGGTGGTTAGAAGAGATTATACATCCTTTGTTCTAAACAAGAGTCAACAAATGGACTTTGAAATGTCAAAGAGTTACTGTTATCTTCAAATTTGATGAAAATTACTAATTGTGTAGAAAGAACGAATATGTTTTACTATATATTGTTGAGATTCTTAAATCTAAACTTTGCTAAATGTATTAAAATTAGTAACCATACGGGTCTATTTTGGAGTTTACTTGAACATGGGCGACCTCGGTCTTTTCATTTATGTTGGTCATACTCGAGCCCTTTAATGTATAGTTGTGACTCCTTAGACGTGTTAATGCTTATTGTCTTTGATACTTGGTCTGACACCCTTGAAATGAGGTTCCTCTCATAAGTCATACGATTCGAAACCATGAATATGATGTTTATGGTTCCTTAGACTTGGCCAAGGTTTATTGTCTCCGTGACTTGGCACCCATGCATGCATGAACCTGGTAACTTCTTTAGGTAAAAAAATACCATCAGTAATTATAGTTGGCATGAACAATATCCATTGAAAGTTAATGCATCACTTGAGATTGCTACTTATGAAAAGCTCCATGTTTGCTTACCAATAATCATAGGTTTAGATCATTAAGACAACTGAATGTAATCTTATCAAATGAAAAAACATACTTGACAAATAAGAATTGATGGGACTTAATAGCGTTATAGCATAATTCAGAACGAATGAGAGTTCAAATGTTAGGTGGGCAAAAGCAAAACTTCAATCACTCATTTGATGATAAAGTTGACCCGCATCTCTTATTTGGCAGAGGCAACAAGTGCACTCAACTCTGATATGATGAACAAGTTGTTTAGGAGGCACCTCGTTGTGCAATCGTCAATCTAACAACCCATTTAGAATTAGAAATGCAGACATGATACTGGTAGCCCGGAATGGTAATGTGGTCGAGTCTGGTTTCCATGATAACCTCATTTAATATGAAAACGGATTCAAGACGTCACTATTTATCGTCCAACAAACCAAATGAAATAATTAAAACCCTTGCCCTAAAGCCCCTAACCCATATGAACCTTCATGAGCTTCCTCTGCATACAATGTTGATAACACGGGCAACAATCAGAAGCTTATGGGTGTGTCGATCCTGCATTTTCAAACTCAATCAACCCTATTCGAGGCGACTACTTTATCTCATACGACGGACAAGAATTCCCTTGTCATCCTTTAAGAGGCTTTTAGCAACAGACATTTTTTAATCCAAGCAAGCATTATTTGAGAATTGAGAGAGTGGGCGCAATTATATGCAATGGAGTTGAGCAACTTAATTTTTGAATCCAAGCAAGCATTATAACTTGTTAGTACTCTACAGAATATAATTGTGTCCACCTTCTGTCTGATACAATACTTGATTTGATACGCGACTATTCATTGCTAAAATCCTCCTCAAAATACGGCTCGAGAATTGAGTTCAGCCTATGAGGTAAAGTTTTCGCCTTCAATAAGGTGGACTGCGTTTGCAATGCTTACCAACTCATTGTGAACTAATGGTGGCTGCTAGTATAATTCACTTTGTCTGTAATCGCCTACTCGGAACCAATGACAGTCCACGTTGGTTAAGGGGGTTCATTGGGTTTTTTGCTCTCTTTGAAGAGTCCGTTTTTCTATTTGAATAAGGTCATTATGAGCCAGACTCGACCACCTGACCAAACTAGAAAAAATACATCTACAATCCTGATTGTTAAAAGAAAATAAGTTTAGACCAACGATAGCATGTTCAAGTGCAAAAAAAGTTGCGATATACTGTCGAGTCCAAAAAAAGTTGCGATTTTTGGTGGACAGCAATGCTCGCTTCTATCTCAAACATACTCTGCAAAAGACCGTAGCATGCATCACAAGATTGGTAATCTAGTGTAATTTGGCATTGGTTATGATGCTTTACTGGGGGGGGGTTATGTTAAGCTTTTAAAATATCAAATTGATATGAAACAATTAGAGAACACATGGAATGTAACAAAGCTATGCAAGTTAAACTTCTTAAAGAAACAAGGAAACAAAAATGATGGTAAACGTACTCATGGCTCATGAGACAAGTTTTTTGTTTACTCTTTACGGGATATTTTCAAAAGCATCCCCTAACGTCACCCAAAAAGAATCCCAAAAACTAAGGGATGTTAGCGTTAAAGTAACTGAACAAACGGATATCAAAATCTCACTCACATTTCTTCATAGAACAAGATGTAAGCCTCACACCGAAGAACTTCCTCCAAAGAAGCCTCGCGGACATATGCATCACTGGCATAGTACCACATAGAACTTTCGTTTTCATCTTTCCCTGCATTACCCTTTGCACCTCGTTTCACATAAGCTACATAGTGACCACACCTCATCGTCCCTGAATGCTCCACCACCCCTATCAGTCGATATTTGTATGATGTCTCCCGATCTTTACAGCAACTGCATTGTTCAAAACATCTTATAAATTCCAGGTGATAAAATCGTCATGAAATAGTTGCAACGTAACCACGGGTTGCAAAATGGGTGGGTCGGGTGACGGGGGCGAATATTTTTTTTAGTACAGGTCACAGAGAGATGGGCCAAGCCACAGACTCTTTATTCCTTTTTTGAATTCTATAGAGTATAGACAACAAAAAGTGTTATATGCAATTACAAAATTATATTATTACAAAAACTAATCCTATTTTTTTTTAATATATTTTTAACAACAGCAAACCATTTGACCCGTTAGAGATATACAGTATAACACACCCCAAATTGACCCATTTGTATATCAACGGGTCCAAATTCCCACCCTTGATCATAACGGCAGACTAGGCAAGTTCACTTGAAATGTGCCGAAAAGGGAAACATTGGCATTAATGGCATTATATTTACCCGGGGTCCTCAGTGAACCACTGAACCCTGTGTCCAAGTATTGGATATTCAAATGGAGACAATTAAACTAAAGAGAGAAAACCATACCTGGGGTCCATGTACGGTTTAAGATCAACTGTTTCTCCAAAGTTGACATGACCATTTATTTTACTTAAACGGCCATGAGCATCTTGGCTAAATCTTTTCAAATGGATTGTCAAAACTCGTGGGGCCCTGCTGATCAGAATCCTCTTCGATGCATCCCTTACCACTTTCACGTTCCTAGAATCAACCTCCTCATCCTCACTACTATCTGATTCCCTTTCCTGGCCATTCTCATTCTCAAATTTATCAGCGGACCCGTTGTCACTACAACATTCGATATCCTGTCTATCGTCACTCTTTCCATTATGCAATGCCAAGTCATCATTGTCGGTACTTTGATCACTCTTTCCATTATGCAATGCCAAGTCACCATTTTTGGTACTTTGATCACTCTTTCCATTATGCAATGCCAAGTCACCATTTTCGGTACTTTGATCACTCTTTCCATTATGCAATGCCAAGTCACCATCGTGAGTACTTTGATCACTCTTTCCATTATGCAATGCCAAGTCACCATTGTCGGTACTTTGATCACTCTTTCCGTTATGCAATGCCAAGTCACCATTTTTGGTACCTCGATCATTAAGGTTACTGTCACAGTTGGGAAGCAAGTGTTCAACAGCCGAATCAGATGAAGCGTTTGAATTTCCATTTTCATGTCCATTTATAACAGGTTTTTGCGTTTCGTTCTTTAGTCTCGTCTTTTGATCTAACAAGGATTTTGCACATTTTTCACACTGCCATGCATGTTCGGTTTTTGTGAGAAGCTCAGGGGTGGTGAAATAAGCCAAACATTTTTCCACGGACAGTGAAGAATCAGTATCATCAACTTCATCCGGATCAGAATCACTGTAGCTTGTAGCCATATATCCACTTCCTCTAAAACCATATGAAAAAGGAATCGCAGTAGGCCCAGCATAAACTGAGGGATCATCATACAAGCATTCAAAGGCATCAAAATATGAAGGTTCTTGTCGGGTATCATAAGCCAATTTGAACTTGTTACTAGTTCCAAAATCTTGCACCGATGAGTATTGGTTATGTGATAACATGTCTTCAACAGTAGAAACATCATGTTCAAGGTTATCCAGCCATGTTAAGTCTGCATCAATGGAGTCAACATGCATACTAGCTTCCACTGTATTCGCCACATCGTGCTCAGTGACTATATCATCACCGAGATGTGTAGTTGTACCGTGACCATTGAATCCCAACAATGAATTTATTGCAGCCTGATCATGAGTATCTGAAATAGTGATAGTGTCATCATGTGTAGTGATAGTATCATCATGTGTAGCGATAGTATAATCATGTGTAGTGATAGTTTCATCATGTTTGATTCCGTTAAGTAGACCAGAACCATTTCTATGACCAGCGGAATCAAGTACATCAAATTTTGATAGTACTGGATCACCGGAAGATGTAGCAGTTTCGTCAATAGACATTGTGGCTTCAGAGGTTGAGATTTTTGTAACATCATGTTTGATTCCGTCAAGTAGACCTGAATCATTTATATCACAAGCGGAATCAAGGACAGATTCTGATAGTATTGTATCACCGGAAGATGTAGTATTTTCTTCAATCTCCATTGTGGGTTCAGAGCTTGAAGTATTTGTAAGAAATTGAACAAAGGATGATTCTTTTTTATTCTTTGGCCAAAACTTTCCCTGCCTCTTTGGAGGAGGTTTCTGTTTCTTGGATCTAGAAACTAGTGCAGTCGTTTTAGGAGGAACTCTCTTGGTCGGTAAAGGTAGAGACAGATCTAAATATGGCTCATATACCACTGAAGCATGCCCACATTCCAAGCAACTAACCGTACTAGAAATTTGTCCCCCAAATATGTTATCAACAAAAGTAGAAGCGTGTTTAAGAGAACCGTTACCATTTTGAGAACGTTTGATTACACAAGACTCCTCAGTAGACAATCCGTCAAGCAAGCAACGAAGCAATTCATGACTATCATGTTGTCGAAACCCCTTGAATTGGGGAGACTTCATACAGACACACCCTAAAAGTGATCTCGGGTCGACGACATTTCTGACACCCGCTGATAGGCTCGTTTCAACAAAAAGTTTCTTTAAAGACATTGTAAGAGGCCCAACAAATCCGTCTAGATTCAAGAGATGCTCCCGTAATTTATCTATTGATAGAAGATTTTGCAATACTGAATTGAAAAAACATGTGTTCCCCAAATTCATCAGACCTCTTACCATATAACCACCTGTATTGTCCAAACAATGTGGAAGTGTATTTACCAACTGAAGCCTGCTTCTAACGCTGCCACTTTCAAACCAACTATCCCTAATACCTACACGGGTAATTGATGATGATGACGACAGATTTTTTAGTATTTCAACAAATTCAGATAAGCTATCTTTTTGTTCTTCATTTTCAGCAAAATTTTGAACTGGAATAAGTGCATTGCAAGGGAAACACCATCTGAGTTTAGGGTTTGCGAACTGAAGAGCTAATGGATGTCGGTATGCTTTTGCATGTTGAGCTGCGTGACCGTTAGGTATTGTAGGTAACCCGATACCACCACAAGAAAAATGTGCACATTCCAAACAAACCCATATCGCCTCAGCTTTTGAACCATTTACTTTATTTTTTCCCTGTTTGTTTTTTCCCTTTTTTGTCGATTTGTCACCCACACCTTTCCTACAATCTTCACATTTGAGAGACTCTACTGATAGTATTCTTGTAGAAAACTTTTTGAGATTAATACCATTATCAAGATGAGGACACGTTTCTGTCTCTTGACTGACTGAAAGTTCCTCATTTGCTGCCACTTTGGTCGCTGAAACGGTCTCTTGTAAAACTGTTTTGGGAGAAGTGGTCGGAAACCTCTTCTCCTTTTGAGCATTTCGGGCTGCCTTCTTAATCTTTTTCCCCATTGAAACCTGAAAACAATCCAGTAAAATATAAGAGTCAGCAATAATCGAAAAGCTATACAAAGAAAGATAGCAAAACGAATCCAATAACAATAGAGCTAGCCAAGAACAAACATCTAGATAGAAAAATAAACAGATATAGCTGACATGTTTTTCACAGACCAAAATCTTAATATCCTATAAATAAATTTAAAATACAAGATTGTCTATGCTCTTGTCAAAGTTATCCTACGGTTTGTATTGTGAATCAGAAAATAACAAATTGCGTAGTGTATTTATATATCAGCTGGGTACAGCATCTGCATTTCCAATTTCTGCATCACGAATAAGAACAGCTTTTTTTCAAGCCGTTTGTAAGTTGCATATACGGTCAAGGGTATCAATCTCTTGTATGGTACGTGTATATAATTGCCTTCTATCCTAAGAGCTTGACTTAATTCAGTAATCATTCTCCTGTATCTGAAATCTAGAAAAAAGAAGACGCTTCACTTTTTTGAATACCCGTGTTGGGAATTCAGGCGCAGTTATTCAGGGGAGCAGCAGAATGTGCATCCCTTGATGAATCATAACATAACTTCTGTATTTTTAAGATGGGTATTTAAACTCTGTATAAAACCACATACCCGTGTCCCCGTACCCATATGTTGCAATGACCTAGCATATATCAATGTCAATGGACAAGTCATGAGCCCTCAAGAAACTATTTTCATTATATAATCAGTTATCTTATGTAAATCGCAGATAACCTCAAGAAACTTAGCTTCGCCTATCACCCAAAAAACTTAATATTTACTTCAGCATATTATTTTCTGAAAGAAATACAAATTTAAGGGACCGTGAGAGTGGTTATCCTTCTTGACGAAGCTGATTGTGCCTCATTTTGATGACTTGCATTAATCTACTACCCTAAAAAACTATGTAGGCGATTTTCTCTACAAAACTAACTGCACAGGAATTACTTTATACATCACCACAGACGACTAGAATACATTGACCGTGACCAAAACTTACAGCTCACCAAATAGAAACAAAAAGGACTATTTGTGAAGAAATATCATTCCGTCGTCACTTAGCTGATTTTCATTCGGCAACCAGGCTTTTGTTTATCTTATAATGTTACAAAATGAACAATTACAATGTAATTTAGTTTTATCTAGGTTGTGTTTGCCCAAAACTAATTTGAAAAGCTACTTGAAGCTTTTGATTTGGCAACTTGAGCTATCTCAAGGCTATGTTTAGTAAGGAGCTTTTAGGATCCTTTTGGAGCTTTTAGCTTTTGTGATTGTATGCTTGTTCTACATTTTGACTGTGTTTGTCAATACTAATAGTAGTACTGTAGTAGTAGCAAGCAAGTTGATGTTCGTTTTATAAAAGCTTTTGGTAACCTTAGTTGTGGATATGTTTGGCAATGAGCTTTTAAGAGCATTTAGAAGCATTTAGTATTTAGTGTTTTTAATTGAAAGCTCGTTTGGTAAGGAGCGTTTTGCTTTTTCTAAGAACGATACTTGAAAAAGCGTTTAGTGATAGCATTTAGCTTCTACTTCATTTTACACTTTACAATCACTGATAATGCTACGTTACCAAAAACTTTTATAAAACAAACACCTACTTTACAAATATTGCTAACCGCTACTGCGAAGCTAGGTTTGCCAAACATACCAATCTTTAATTATAAAGTGTAAAATGAACGCTTCTTTTTATCAGTGTTCCAAATACGAGCGTTCAAAAAAAATCCAAAAGCTAAATGCTCCTCGCCACACAAGCATTATATTCTAAACACTAAAAGGTTCTACAAGCTTGAAAAAGCTCGTCGCCAAACAGAGGCTTTTAAGTTACCGCTAAAACTCGTTACCAAACGTTGTTACAAAAAAGTAAATATAACTACTAACTGCTAGTTTCGACAAACGTAGCCTTAAAGCTCACACGCACATCCAACCTAGCTTAAGCTTACATAGAACCTCATATAAGCTCGTGCGGCAAACACGCGCTCCTCATACATTTCTCAATAACATAAACCTCTACAAATAGTTTCAAAATTTTAAATATGAAAAGCTTCTATTAATAGTGTTTCAAATAGGAGCGTTCAAACAAAATCCAAAAGCTAAACAAACGCTTGTTTTCAAACAACTCTAAACGCTAAACTCTCCACAACGCTCGCCAAACACGGCCTTTTTACTTACCGCTATAACTCGTTACCAAACGCTTTTACAATTTTTTTTTTCTTTTTTTAAAGACGAGGTTAAGCTTAAATAAGCTCCTACATATTCGTGCGCAAAACACGCGTTCCTCATATATTCTTTTTCAATAACATAAACCTCTATATATATATATATATATATATATATATATATATATATATATATATATATATATATATATATATATATATATATATATATATATATATATATATATA
>LBNU01033683.1:191979-203755 GCA_014162995.1 Artemisia annua
AAAAAAAAAAAAAAAAAAAAAAAAAGTTGGTAAAAAAAAAAAAAAAAAAAAAAAAAAAAAAAAAAAAAAAAAAAAAAAAAAAAAAAAAAAAAAAACGGTTACAAGAAACAAGAAATAATGAAGTTGAAAATTTAAGTATAAATAAACAGTTACAACAAACTAAAGTGTAAAATAAAGATATAAAGAAGAAGTGTGAAGGAGCTTACGTGGCAGGAGGTGGAACGGCGGTGGGAAGGCGCCGTAGCGGTGGTTATGAGAGTGAAGAAGAGTGTGTTTGGGTTTGGGGGCGAGGGTTTTGGTACTAGTAGTAGTAATGTAATGATTTTTTTTTACTGCTTTTATTAGTATTTCTATTACAACTAGTGAATGCATATTTTTTTTTACACAAATCTTTTATGAAATTTCTAAATTTAAAAATGATGTATATCAAATTGTCTCGTCTATATTTTTATACTATTATACAGGGTATGTTTGGCGCAGAGAGGTGTGAAGGTGGTGAGTAACGAGTATTTTGATTTTTAGTGGTTGTTTGGTAAATGAGCGGTGAGCTGTGTTATTTTTTAAGAAAGTTAATTTACCGATGCTTGTTTACGAGGCGATGAGCGGTGACCTGTGACTATTGTTCATTGCTATTTTTAACAAACACACTCATAAATCATTTAAGACGTGGGTCTTAATAAAAACTAAGATAAGGAGGTGTTATTTTAACTGTCCATCTCATTCTTTACAAATGGTTGGGAACAACATTCTAGAGTGATATTTATTCCTCTCAATTAAAATACACATATATTTTCAAATTGAAACATCTTCTTAACTCTATTTATTATTTTTTATGATCTAATTTCATCATTTTTTTTAATTGCTTTTTAGTTCAATACCTGTTTTGATCTAGTTTCATGAATTGTTAAGTTTTTTGTATTTTTAGTGGGTTTATTTTATTTTGATTTAGTTTTTTTCAAACTTTAACTTTAATTTGAATCGATATAAACTTGATTCGTCAAAATTATATACTTATGGAGGGAGTGTTTGACGATTGAGAGAGTGTGAGCGTCTTTGTACATGTGTAAAAGAGTGTGAGGGTCTTTATACATGTGAGAATTATGATGTCAATATGGCGTTACGGGAAACCCAAACATACACATACAACGAACGCATAGACATTCGGAGTATTGTGTAACGACTTCAATAAGCGGGTAAAGAATTGCGGAGAGAGTTAAGTTAATAATTCATTCACTATATTTATAATATACTATATTTATCGTCGCCGTTATGAGCGGGTATCCATCTAGTATAATAAAAAAAAGTTAGACAATGCGTCCTCCCCACCAAGCGTCATACGTTATAACATTACTACCGCGTTATAACATTACTACCGCGTGTAACTGTATGGTTTTGGTGAGACGTTGATGGTGACTAACGAGTGAGTTGTGAGACCTAAAAATAAAGTCGTGTAGAAATTTATATGGATGTTTGGTGACGGTGATTACTACTTGTACTTAGCGGTGATTTTACTAAAGTGAAAAGTTGTATTGTTATTACATCGAGTTTAAGGTTGGGTGTAATGGTCACATTTTCACCACCTCCATCTCGGCGTCATATCAGCTTTTCATCATACCACATATAACCCACCACTTAACACTTGTAGGGCTAACCACCTAACCAAACATATAAAAATATCTCAATTTATACAAACATACCCTATAATATAATCCATTCACACTTAAGACAAAAAAATAATAACAAAATGCGTCCCACTTCTTTTTCCTTTTCTTTCTTTTTATCTTTGAGCATTGCTTTATCCTCCTACATATTTTGCCTATTTATTTTCCTACCTATATAAAAACTTACATGTGTATTCCGCTTTTCTACTTTATCCGTTCCGAATTATAAGTCCACTTTCATATTTCACAAAGTTTAAGAAAAGTGAGTCCCTTATAATATTAACCAATAAAAGTTCATTTCCTCCTACTTAGACATATTTTGAATGGTGGAAATTAAAAATGAACATTAATTTTGAGACAACAAAAAGTACCAAATTTGACTTATATTTTGAGACGGATGAAGTAAACCGTAAGTTTTTCCTCATGTAAGTAGGATTAATAGGAATGTAAAGTAGAAATAAACATATCTTAGATGAAAAACTTCACCAAAACACTTAAAAAAAATAAAAATAAATAAAAAAATAACCGGGAAAAATGTCTAAAAATACATTCAACTTGCCACTTATTACTATTGTATGCTATGAATTTTTTTTTCCTATTGTATGCACAAACTTTCTTAATCACCCTATTGTAACAATATTACGGGTTTTTGATGACGTGACAATACTTAATCACACTAATTACGGTGTAATTAATAGAATAAAAACCCGTAATATTGTTACAATAGGGTGATTAAGAAAGTTTGTGCATACAATAGGAAAAAAAAAATTCATAGCATACAATAGTAATAAGTGACAAGTTGAATGTATGTTTAGACATTTTTCCATTTCCCAAAATAAAATCTTCACGCACCATTCCTAACCAAAACGCCTTCACGTGTGGTGCGTCCCCACCATAACGAATAACGCCTGGTGTCAAGTGTTTTGTGGTTACACGCTTCAAAACCGCCCACCCGCTTTCAAAAATTTCCTTTTCCCCAATTTAAATTAAATTCATTTTCTCACAATTCAATAAATCCATAAAACATTTTATTTTATTTTATTTTATTTCTCTAATAATAACCGTACGGACATTTTTTTGATTCGGTACGTTTAGTTTGTTACTTCTGTTAAATTATCATGTTGTGGAGTAGTTTTTATTTATTTTAATTTATTTATTGTTTTTGATTAATTTAGGGTTTATATGTGATCATTTTTTAGTTTTATGAAATTATGATCAACTTAGGGTTTGTGCAAAGCGATATCGAGCCTCGTTAAGTGTAGTTTTGGCGCGATTTAGTGATATAATGATCAAGTTAGGGCTTGTGTGTGGTGATATTACGGCTCATTGATGAAAGTACGATATTATCGTCTAGAAGCATTTTATTTTACATCTATCTGTTAAAGTGTAATCGATTATATATAGTATGGAGCGGCTCGTTAGGATAAAAGTTTGGAATGTGAGGATTCATGAAATAAGTGAAGTCATATTTAGGTTCGTTAATGACGTTAGTGTAGCGCGTTGGTTTATTGATGTTCGTTGATGAAATGGTGTTGTTGTAGTGTAGCATTTGAAAAAATTGATGAGCTGTGATTTGGTGTTGTTGCGGTTTTTTTTTGGGTAAAAGGGTTAATTCACCCCGGTAAAATGCATTACACCAAAAAACGTTGAAGTACATAGGATGAGGGTGCTATCCCTCACCTCAGTCCCTTAGGACACTTACAGACTCGAATATAAGAATGACACACCATTCTTATAACTTACAAATGTGTTGTTGCGGTTGCTGATGAAATAAGTGTAGTTTTGTGAGATTTCTTAGCAATTTGTTGAAATTCTGTTGCCAAAGTGTGACTATTGATATGATGATGAAGTTAGGGCTCTCGTGTGTAGTGATTCGATGAAAACGTTTGAAATGAGAGTGTTTTTGATAGTATGTTTGTTGAAGTGTAATTGATGATAGTGTGAAACGATATGAGCCTCGTTAGAGAAAATATTTGGAATGTGAAGATTCATGATATCGTCCAGAAGCGTGTTGTTCTAGATCCATGCGTGGTTTTGTGTAGTTAATTATACGACTGCTAAGTAAACCGAGATTTAAGATTTTAGAGATTGCGTATAATATGACATTCTATTCAGTGGTTTTAAATGCTTTACACAAAATCACGATGACCTGTATTTTGATTATATGCAGTAATATTTAGGTTTAGGCTTGTAAGTTGTGGATACAAAAAGTTTGAAAGGCTAGGTTTATGATAGGTGATCTATAGAAGCATGTATTTACAAATCTACATAGTTTTAAGATTGGTTTATAAGAACGTGATTGCAGGTCTGATCCTTTTGAGTATTACCTAGTCTGATAAATCTTTTGGCTAAATTGATGGGACACTTTCTAACCTTATGATTTAAGCATCGAGTATATTTGTCGAGAAACCCATGATTAATGACTATATATTTATGCGAGTGTTGGAACCAATTGTTGGGGTTTGGCACTCAGTATTGATTTTGAATCTGTATTTGGGGGCACTTAAAGAATAACTTTGGACACCTGGTGCGGAAATGGGAGTGTAGGTGATTCTTCTTAGCTTATGAGCAGTAGGCAAGAGTTGAACAGGTGAACTGTTTGTTTAGATAGACGAAAGTTCAATTTAACTAATTTGATATATCGGTATTGCTCAACTCTACTACCACCTTAGAGTCCCGTCTTAAGTTAAGCTAGCTAGTATCTGTCTTAACTGCGAGCTTCAGATATGTTTTGCTTGCAAACTGTAATCAGTATGCGTAAAAGGCATACATTATATCTTTCTTTGAACTATAGAAGAGCGTTGTTGAGGTGGCTTGATAACAGATTTTTTGGCCAACAATCTGTCTGTTGCTTTTTTTCACTATTACAGTATCACTAAAAACTGGACTATTAGAGACTTATGAAGATAAAAGTAAGGGCTGAATCTGCTCTTATCTTAGGATTTATGCCTTGTGCTCGTTTTGTCTATAAGAGTCGGTTTCTGTTTCTTTCATCACATGAGATACATTGTATACCATTTTGTTAAGTTAGTAGGATGTGAGCGATGCTAATTAGTATGACGTGGTTCATTATTACATTGTTGTACTCTGTTTAATTTTTAAATGGCATGCATACACCGTCATTCATGGAATGCCGTAAGTTGGATTCATGCATTAAATGAAGTATTTACATTATTTTCCTCGCGTGTTGCAGGCAGTAGCAGTGGTCAGACCCAAAATTTGATATCATTTACATTGTGATATAATCCCGTGCACGCTTAGAGCATCTAATCGGACAATGGCATTTGCAACATCAAGTTTTTGGGGCCCTGTTACTTCCACCACAGAGTGGTGTGAACAGAATTACGTCCACTCTTCTTATATTGCTGAGTTCTATAACACCATTTCAAACATCCCAAGCATCGTTTTAGCACTTGTTGGCCTGGTGATCGCCTTGAGCCAGAGATTTGAGAAAAGATTTAGCATACTCCACATCTCAAATATGATACTTTCTATTGGAAGCATGCTGTTCCATGCCACATTGCAACGGCTGTAAGTATTTATGGTACCTTATATTGAAGCTGCTAATTTGAAATATAGCTTTGCATCATCCCCAAACGGAAAAGATCCTCTATATGCAGTCATGCATGTAAAAAAACACTAGATAATGAATAGAAAGATACTATTATACAATATAAATTAACTACAATATTGACACACACAAGAGTTAATTAAAATAAGAATGAACTAACTAAGAATCAGAGAACACTAGATAGAATATACAAGGAATATATAATATACCATAGACCAAAGAAGAATATCTATATAAGATCAGTGCATATTTTGTGACCTTATGTGTATCGGATCTCATTATGAAGGTGAAAGATATAGACAAAATAAGGATATGAGATAAAAAAAAATGGTAATCAACAAGTAAGTAAAAAATAAATATAGAGGAGGGTACAAAGAAAATATTGAGTATCACTACCTCGGATCACTTATATTATTCAAAACATATCTAACTTACAATAAATTTAAATATAAAATATAGTGCAGTAAGAAAGTAATAAGAAAAAAAATAACCGTTATTATAATTTGAATAAATAAAAACCAGAAATATATAAAATTAGAAATGAATATATAAGGAAATTAAATAAAATTATAGACATAATAAAATACAGTATCAATGGAAGAATTCAACCAAACTGACCCATTCTAAGTAAATGGTCAAAAATTTCCGACATGTATTACTATGGTGGTTATAGGATTTATCCTGAACAGCCCGTGCGATCCTGCCTTTTAGCATTTAATTATGTTGATTGTGATCTGTTTTTAACTGAAACTCTTTACTTTCAGGCAGCAGCAAGGTGACGAGACACCAATGGTGTGGGAAATGCTTTTATACATCTACATCCTCTACTCACCAGATTGGCATTACAAAAGCACCATGCCCACCTTCTTATTCCTCTATGGTGCAGTTTTCGCCGTCTTCCACTCTCAGATTCGTTTTGATATTGGTTTCAAGCTTCACTACATAATGCTTTGTCTTCTTTGCATCCCGAGGATGTACAAGTACTACATCCTCACACAAGATAAACCAGCCAAACGGCTGGCAAAATTATATGTCCTCACATTGTTTCTCGGGCTTTTGTGTTGGCTTGGTGATCGACTCTTCTGCAACAAAATTTCTCATTGGTACTTCAATCCACAAGGCCATGCTTTATGGCACTCGTTCATGGCTTTTAACTCGTATTTTGCAAATCAGTTTTTGATGTTCTGTCGGGCTCAACAACGAGGATGGAATCCGAGAATTGCACATTTCTTGGGGTTCTTCCCATACGTGAAAATCCAAAAACCGAAGTCCCAGTAACGGAGAAGCATCTGATGAGATTTAGATCTTCTCAGTGAGTGGTTTTGAATATTGAAATACAAGTTTTGGAAAGTAGATCTGTTTTGTATCATATCTATGCAGCTCGGCTGTTATGTTAGGTTTTATAACAAGTTCTATGATGGTCTCAATTTTGATTTAGATATATAATCGTGATGAAGCATAGGTTTATTGTTAATCATGTACAGTTTGATCATACATGGGTAGCGATAGGGTTGTGTAAATCGACCCAAACCTGTCGAAGTGGTTTAGACTGTTATTGCTTTCTTCTTGGTTCCCATATTTATGAAAATTGATTTTGGATATCTGATTATTAGTTAAGTAACAAGTTTTGGCTTATCAGTTTCCGAGTAGCTGCACGGTATTTATTTTGATCATTCTGGTAATTTTAAAATATCGTATTTTGTTTAACACTTAACCAGTTGGTCATCACAATTTCAAATTGGATAAGCAAATCCACTAGCTATCTTTTGCTACAGTTGTGGCCTGTTTGTTACTCAATTATGTGCAGTTTGTTGGCTCACAACTGATGAGTTGATTTTATTTATTCAATGCATTTAATCACTTGTAAATGATATTCATGAAGTGATGAAAATTGATCTACAATGTTTCAAACCGATGCATGTCAATTGGGGGATTGCTTGACAAACGGGTGTCAATGAAGTCGTTTGTATGTGCTGTACTTATTAATTGGTGAGCAAATCACCTTCCATTCGTAATTGGACCCTTTTTATAAAACAAATTTACCTTGCAACAAATCTGGCACCAAATACACTGAGTGTGATCTATGCTATGTAAGCTAGCGGCTAACATGCAAATCTTCTTCAACGACCCTTTTGTGCGGTTGTACAGTGGCACAAAACCAGACTGGATGAATACTAAAAAAACTGAATAAAAGAACCGGCTTGAATTGTGTCAAGTCTAGAATCAGTCAGTTCCATAACGTACCTGGACAAAACCTTTTGGATCTGTCTGTATTCTAGCTGTTTAGCGACCTAAACAAGCGTTCGATTATATACGAAATAACTTCTTTTTTCGAAATGCTGAGATTTATATTAGATAAAAAGATCTCCAAAATGGAGCCCAGCAGGGGATCTATGAAATAACTTCTGTTGAAAAACAAAAAAGCTTTCTGCTACAAGAAAACTTGTATTTCAGATTCTACAATGTTAATCAGCTCATTAACGTATAACAATGTCATCAACAAATTCAAGAGACTTGTATGCATATATTGGACTTCGATCCTACCAAACATATTATAACAACTACAGAAACTGAGAGATGGCACATCTGACAAACAAAACAACTCGATGTACAAGCTCAAGGAGATCTGATTCGACTCAAATACAAATCGGAGAAATTTAGATGAACTGCTTCAGAAATTCAGTTGCCACTAATCTTCCTCTTGTGTTCATAGACAATTTCAGTTCACTTATCTCTTTATCGATATCCTGTAAATGAAATTGCAAATCATATTAGTTTTGAGTAAACCGAACCAGTATTAACGCGACCTACACAATGGGCAGCCTGTAGCCTTGATTTTTCTTCCAGAAAAGTAGAAAATCACCGTAAAAGTTTAAGAAAATGATTTGCATGCCTAATAAACATGCCTAATGGCAAGATTGTGACACTTGCCAAGATAAATGGTGAAGATAATGAGAGAGAAAATGGATATGATATATTGACATGTGTCAAATAATGAATTGTTTAGCCATATCTTTAGGCATATATTTTAGTCATCTATATCACTACTCAAAAGTTTATTCATACTTAAAATGAAAATGATCGTAATAAGCATATTTAACACATATTTATATATCATATTTAAGTATTTAACAAAACTTTAGGCAATGTGTGTTTCATGTCAAACCGACCCATTTTCCCAACCTGTTACATAGCTCACCCGACCCCACCATCAATTTGCCTTGATGCAACAAGTCATGTTTCTTTTGATACCATGGAAATCAGAGTATGAAGTAAAAAGACAAAAAGTAACGTAAAACAAAATCTTACTTCCATGAATTGCACAATGAAGTCGATAAGCTTATGCTTCTGCATCTCTTCACAGTGGTAATTAGTTATGAGAAAACTGATATCATAACCCTGAAAAGGAAACAAGAAAAAAATCGTTACAAAATGCATTTTCCTAAACATAAAAGGTTGTGTTCTGACACACACACACACACACAAAAAAAAAANTATGCAAAACTTTAGGGTGTAGATAGATGATCTGTGTCACTAAGAATCTGGACAACCTCAAGCCATGCCGACTTTCTTGACAGTCCAGCCCAAGGTCAAGCCTGGTGCAGCTCGCGAGCCTAATTAAGCCAAGTCTACATCGGTCAACCTTGCCAAGTCTATATTAGTGTTAGTTTATTTTGAAGTAAAGTATAAGGAGGCCGCACAACTAATTGAAACTTAATAGATCACTCAAGTATGTATCCTATTAAGTTTTTTGAGCGTGGCAAGAACCTGCATGTTCACATGCCAAACTTCAATTGGACTCTGTTCTTGCTTTTACCATTTGCTTAGATATACAATAACAGTAAATGACGCACTAACCATCAATTTATATCCTTCAAGTAATACTCGTCTAAAAATTCATAAGAACATTACTGTAATCAGGTCGCAGCACTATTTCCTATCGCTTTTGTAAGAAATTTTAACAAGAAAATAGGATTAGCTCATTGCCCAAAAGGCTTTACACACCTGTACTGGTTTTCTTCGCAAGACTTGAAAAGCTTCTGCCCTCATTGACAAGAATCTAAGGAACTTTTTAGTTAAGATGTTTTCAAGCTCGTCTGCCTGCTTTACCTATATACAAACCAAGAAATGAGAATTGATAAGTTACTGGATATTACAAATAAGATGTTAAACTAAGAAACAAGGAAAAAAGTGTTGAATGGCTGAAAAAAAAGAAACGCTACAAACTGTAGTACGGTTTATTCCTGCAATTATTAGTGTGTGGTACGACTAGCAATAACAATACTGAGTCCTTTTTGTGATGTAAATGTTGCGAAAATTTACAGTTACCACTACGTAGGCTGTCCTCATTACCTAAGTATCATTTATATTAATTTGGATCTACATGATTTCCTTATAGCGTCATTACTTGAGAATTAACTTGCTCGTTTTTTAAACAGATACTGCTATAATATCAGCGGGAAAGAGGGAGCATCTAATTCTAGAAGTTTGTTTGCAAGTTTTAAATATTTTACCCAAAGGAGTGTAGTAGGTTAGGAGCTATAAGTTCTCAAGACTACGTGAGCAACAAAAGCTATGTCACACAAAATAGACAACTGATTACACATCTACTGCAATTACCTTGAGACTTATGCGCAGTGAATTGATAGAGGTCTCAATCAGACATTTTTCAGCCTCATTTCGACAAATCACGACCTGAAATGAAAGTACCAACATTAAAATGATGATCAAAATAAGGATAATAGTAATCAACTGGAAAAACAAAACCAAGGGGATAAAAGGCATCATAGCACCGACGGGGCCATGATCACTAACACCGATTTTAAAATTCAACGTTCTTCTTTTCTTTTTTTACATTTGTGCGAGAAGATCTTGTTTCTGTGAAAGCCATATACAATGTTTGAAGAAGACAAATAACTCCAAATATTGCATTTATGGTATCAACTTTATCAGCGAGTATTAGTGCTAAAAGATTGGCAGCTCTATCCCAAACTTTATCCTCTTGGATCAGTATCACAAACTAATTTTAGCCTAACCGGAGAAACATTGCTAAGTACATCATATAAAGTACCAAGAATCTGTTCTTACAGGATTGAGCAAAAGTTCCGGGCTAGTCCTGAAATGGATGACAAAACATTAGAACGTACAAAAAGGTAATGGATATCAAAAGTAACAAAAGGAGCATCAAAAGGCTAATTCATGTATCTGCGACTTACTTCATCTCAACTTCGGGTTTGTTATGTCTTTCAACTTCTTGACAAGGAAAGTTCTGCAAGAAGCACATAACCCGTTAGAGAAATCTACGCGTTACGACCTCAAAGTAGTACTGCTAAAACCTTAAGTTAGCCTAATCTGTAAGGATATCAGGTGTGATACACTAATCAAAAACTAACAATGTACCCAGTTGATAAATCCCAAATACTAGTTTTTTTAACGTTATTTTGCTTCTGCAAACGAAATTATATACCAATTCCACAAGGACACGATCCCTCTTCGTTATTCTATTTTTGACATGTAAAAGTACATCTTGATACAAACTAGCCTCGTTAATCTAACCTACTGCGTATACAATAAGACCATGTACCTGCAAACACATGGCAGCCTCTAGAGTGTTTCGTATGCAAGTCAAATACAACCTCACAGAGCTCCCCTGTACAACAACGCAACAAGTCAATAACCACAAACATGATATAAAAAGACACCAACTTTCTCAGTAAATACCAAAAACAACATAAAAAACAAACGCTAAAAACTAATAAACAAGTAATAGTCCACTTATGTCATTACAACCTTACGGCTAACAAACAAAAAATGCATAAATTATTGATCAAAGTTATAGTTTCCATAAATAATCAATCATTAACCACTAATCCGTATGTCACAAATAAAACTTGCAGCAACTCATTCTTGTGGAGTGATTCCAGATACCGAATATACCAAACGATAACCACGCAACAAGTCAACAACCACAAGTATGATGAATTAATACCTACCAATTTACGCAATAAATATAAACTGAAAAATATATGTTACTTGGCCTACATTCAATAATCAGAATTTCCAATTATCAAACAAATACACACTAAACATCATTTCCATACATTATCGATCAATAACCACTCGTTGATCCGTTTGTATGGCAATTCTTTCGGTTTGAGTAATTCAGGAAACCGAATATACCAAACTGACAACATTTCAAACATACAAAACATAGTCTCCAAAAACTATCCATCTACTGTAATGTAAATATATAAAGCAACTCTTTCTTTATGTTAAGAGTTATTTCGGATACTGTCAACACACTATTCATCTTTTCGAACAACCGAAACTCGAAAGATCAATGTAAGTAATCAAATACTTATACTAAAAATTTTCCCCAATTTTTTATATTGACCTAAACAAGTAATCATAACAAATTCAGTTAAACATAATAACATGACCATCACATTATATATATATATATATATATATATATATATATATATATATATATATATATATATATATATATATATATATATATATATATATATATATATATATA
>LBNU01033683.1:203972-216344 GCA_014162995.1 Artemisia annua
GATGGAATGAATGCTTTTAACAAATTTCTTTTTATTACAGAAACAGGGTTCTTGAGTTATTCGTGAAGTGTGATCTCCTAAAGAAGGACAACGTTGAATAAAGAAAATAATGAAGAAAAAAGGGATGGGTATCGGTATTCAAAGGAAAAAAAAAAAAAGGTGGGCGGATGCCGAGCCCAACCGGATTCGAACCAGTCGACCTAAGGATATCTGTTTACAACTTACGTCCCGCTCTACAACTGACCGCTTATGCGTCGGGCTTTGGATTACATATTGATTACTAACATTTATATATTAATGGGGTGTTTGAAACTTTAAGCTTATAATATGATAACTTATGGGAATGTCTAACCAATGCCCTAAGGGCATTGGATAAGACTTGTCTTTTTGTGCAAGAACCCCACTCAAAAGCATAAAAAGGACATATAAATAATAATATTTATTAAAAAAGTAACATGGACCCGCATAAAAAGTCACAAAATGACAAGTATTAGCCAATGCCCTTAGGGCATTGGTTAGACATTCCCATAACTTATATAAGCTGAAAAGTTTTGAAATAAACCACAAACTAACTCATAAAACATAAGCCGAAAACCAAATATAATGAATTATCACGTAAAAGCTGAAAATATCTGTGAATTTAATTTGATGTATTTTCATGTGATTTTACATTAATAAGCTTCAACTCCAACTAATTCGCCAAATATATTTTTTTTTTCATAAAACAAAATAATGAAAATTATTTGACAAATCAATATATAAAAACGATTATGTGTGTTGTTTTGATAGATAGAAGAAAGACAGGATTGGTTTCTCAATTTGTGTCAAAAAAATGCAATTTTACATACGAAATTCCAAAAGATACATGTGTGTATATATGCGTGCGACATGATTCGGTATATCAATTTTGTTAATGAACTACCGACAAAACTCTTTGATTTAATCCGCTAAAAATTACATTTAACTTATTCAATATTTGAATGAGCTAAGTAAATGTTGAATCAAATTCTCAAAGAAGACTGCATTTGGATTTTCACGCAGTATTAAATATGTTGGCATGATAGAATCACGACATTTCTAATGTGTGAACATGAAAAATTGTTATGTATAAAACTTGTGATACAGGCTAGGCGGGGTTTTCAAGTCCCTTAAGGAGCCAAGCCTTCCTTTTGAGTCTTGTCTTGTTGACTTCTAGCTTAGACATGATTCTTTTTAGCATGTTCTTATATCATTGTCGTGAGAAGAGGAGTCGGATTTTGTCACTTTATGGTCTTATACTTGCTAAACAATGTTGTTAACTAAACTTGTGTTTAAAATCTACTTGATTATGTAAAATCAACTTTTGGCAACTGCTATAGTTTGTAGAGTTCTTGCAACTTTGAAAGTGCGAGCATTTTTCGGTGGCTCATGATATGAGAACGTATAAATTTTAAAGGTGTTTATGCGGTCGAAGAGGATTGCTCACTAAAGTTCTCAACTACCGCGTTTGCACTTCCAAAGTAAAAAAANTTAATAGGAGAAAGTAAAAAATTAACCAAAGTCAGATAATGTATTCATAATCATTTACTTATCTAACAATAATGATATATTACTTATAAAGAGTGAATGCTCATTTTTTAAATCCAAAATTTGAAAAACTGAAATTAACGTAGTTTGCGTAAATTACTTATAAATATCTCTTAATACACCTTAAACTTGATGAATTCTGAACTTAACAACTTTTCAAAAAGGAAGTGATTTGCACGCTACACTAATTGATTTGCACACTCAAAATATTTCTATCTTGACATTTATAATGTCATAACACAAAGATTTTAGTGTCCAAATTGATTGATAAAGTGTTAAACTGTTAATCACATCCCTTTTAAAAAACACATAGTATATTAATTTTAAAAAGTACGTGTTCTGTATTTAGAAAAACACACGATTTGCATTAAAGGTCGAATAAAAATTTCGATTTCACAAATATAATTATTTATCGCTATGCGCCGTCGTAACTATACTCTTAATAATACCAATAAAATACTTAGAGAAAAGAATAACATAAATATCATTACTTTACTTTCAAGTGTTCAATTTTCATAAGCTTCCCATGTTACTAGTTAACTCGATAGTGACCGAACTACTGACAAAAATGACTCACACATGCTTAAACCTTGACACATAATCATCTTCCCAATTTTATAAAAACTTAAAATCATTAGATTCTCACCTAAATCTTACTGTATTAAAATACCAATTAACCCCATTAAAAAAAAACCCATTAATCATAATATTTCAGATCTTCCTTCAATTCGATCTGGGCACCTCATAAAATGAGAAGGTAATTAAATTTTATAAAAAATTTAACTTTTTAGTATTTATGAAATGGGTTTTTGAAATTAATAATGGGTTTTAAATCTTAGCAGGTATGGTGAAGGAATGACAAAGTAATCAATTTTCTTATTTTTATTTTTTTATTTTATTTTATTTTATTATTTATTTATTTATTTATTTTTTCATTTTTTTAGTATTTATGAAATGGGTTTTTGAAAATAATAATGGGTTTTAAATCTTTTTGGGTATGGTGAAGGAATGACAAATTTTCTTTAAAAAAAAAAAAAAAAAAAAAAAAAAATTTTTTTTTTTTTTTTTTTTTTTTTTNTTATTCGTATCTCTGAGCACTACGTGAACTTGCTCTTATGGGCTTTATAGTGAATGGACATGCGTTATATTCCTGTTTAAACTTTGAAATTAGTTGTTTTCAGTGTTTGGTTTTATTTTGACTATTTTGGGATTTGATGTAAAAAACAGTTGGAATATCCGAACTAGTTTGTTGTGTCTACTACTAAGAGGTGTTTGGATTGCTTATTGAAACTGCTTATTGGTTTTTGAAAAACGCTGTGTGAACTTTTTGTTGTTTATTTGAAACTACTTGTGTCACTCACAAATTTGGATAACCAAACGCTAGGAAATGATTATCTGCTATTCTGCTCCTTGACGACAATATGATTGGACAACCACTTCAAAAATGCAATGCCAAACACCCCCACTAGCATTATTAACTGAACGGGAACTGATTACCAAATAGCAGATAGAAGTACATATTTACTGATTCTGATATTAATATCATATAATCAATTTCTCCCCACACCCCCTTTTTATTGGTCATCTTGTAGATTAGTTTCTCAACAATTTCTGTTAGATTATAGTTGTACAGTTAATGAGAACAGAATTTCATAATCTAACTTGAGTTCGGCTTTTTAAGCAGATTAGTGTGGAGAAACTATGGGATACTGCCGATTCAGGTGGTTGGAGACCATCATCCACTCCTAGATCTGATTGGCCTCGTATGTGCTTTTTTGTGTCCTTAATGTACTTTCCTACAGTTTTCAAAACTTGTTATCGTTGATTGATCGTCCAATTTCTAATTGTGAATGTTTTTGTCAGCTCCCTCAAAGGTCAGCAATGGGTTTCTGCTTGTTCGTTGTAATGGTGGTTTAAATCAGCAGCGGACTGCGGTATGTTCATTATTCTCACGCCTCGGATAAGAACTAATTTAAGGTTTTTGTGTGCAATATGCTGTTTTCAGCAAGGCAGCAACTAGTTTGCCTACATACTTTATGGGTCAATCCGGGTTATGTTTTATCTCTAAAGGGTCAAGTATTTAAGTTAACAGACTTGACTAAAAGAAAACATTGTGCTGATATGCATAAACCGCCTAAATTGCTTTATTGAAAAATTAATCATATAAAACTATTTATAGACCCCAAAAAATGGATAAAAGAAGTGTTAACCCTAAATGACCACTTTTGCCCCAACCAGTCTTGATTTGCCACATCTAGCTACGTATTCGGATAGCAACAGTCAGTTTGGATTGGACCTAACTGCATTGTTATGAAGTTAATGAGGTATATGAGACTTTATGTAGATTTGTAACGCGGTTCTTGCTGCACGAATTATGAATGCCACCCTTGTGCTTCCGGAGCTGGATACAAATTCTTATTGGCATGACGACAGGTATCTGTATATAGTTTTATTAAAAATGTTTGAATATTGGTCATGTTTATATATATATGAATATCAAATAGCTTAAGATAACGGCCTACTTTTGTCCAATTCCCATTTTAGGCAAGATACTTACTTTTAGTAGACATAGCAACCTACTTCTTTTTCTGTATGAGGAAACTAATTAGCAGAAATTGCGGCATTTTTTTAGTTTAGTTGTACTGTTAATCACGACTTACTTGACTTCCAGTAAATATCCTGAAATGGAAGAAACTAGAAGTTGCTATTCTGCGTAAAAAGTCAAGTACATTGCCTAAATTGGCTGTTGAATAGAGTAGGTTGCTATTCTATGCAACTTTCTCTATAATACTAACAAAGTCGAATAATCTTCTGGACGGAAAACAATGCTATTGAATAGTTTCCTTACTAATAGCAACATATGTAATTTCATATTAAAGTTATGCAAAAAAGAAAGTTTTTGCCTTTATTTTACGGTGGGGATTACTGTTTGTGGTGCTATAGTTTGATGCTCAAACATGATTTGTTGCACATGTATAGTGGTTTCCAAGGTATATATGATGTTGATCATTTTATCAAGTCGCTGCGATATGATGTACGTATTGTCGAAAGCCTTCCCGAGATTAGGAAGAATGGAAGGACAAAAAAGATGAAATATTTTCAGGTGATTTATGATCTTAACATTGTATTCAAGGTCATATTTTATAAAATAATGTTAACAAGATAATTTCTTTTTGGTAGATTCGCCCCCCTAGAGATGCTCTTGTAAGTTGGTATACAACTGTTGCTTTGGAGAAAATGAAGGAGCATGGTGCCATCTATCTCACACCCTTCTCTCATCGACTTGCTGAAGAGATCGATAATCCTGAATACCAACGCTTAAGATGCAGAGTCAACTATCATGCCCTTAGATTTAAGCCACATATCATGCAGTTAAGCCACTCCATAGTTGCTAAGCTTCGTTCGCAAGGTCACTTCATGTCAATACATCTTCGGTTTGAAAAGGATATGCTGTCATTCGCCGGGTAAGTTTACCAACCAGTCGTAATTTTATTTATTTTTTCTTCCCTTTATGTTGTATGAATCTATAATAGTGGTTTCGACCCATTTGCTTATGATTTGCTTGATCCGTGTTATGTTATCTCAAGAAGGTCATAAGTCTTAACTGGTGAAAGTCACTAAATTTAATTCTTTTATGCTTAATAGTGTAAATTGTTTTTATCAAAGATATATATTACAAACGAAATAATATAATCAATTCATTACCTTTATAAGAATATGAAAAAAAGTGTGCTAAATTACATGGTTTGTATTGCAGGTGCTTCGATATATTTTCTCCACAGGAACAAAAAGTACTGAAGAAATACCGAAAGGATAATTTTGCTGAAAAAAAACTCGTGTATAGTGAACGAAGGGCTATTGGAAAATGCCCTCTAACTCCAGAAGAGGTACCTCTAAGTTCTTTTTTTTTTCTATATATTTGGCCTGTTAAATAACCTCAAAATCAACTTAAAACCGTAGTGGGAATTATTGTGGAATAAGCGGCCCACTTGACTTCTCACTATCTTATCAATGTGGGATGGGGCTATTACTAATACGAAAGATTCTAGAATTTTGAATATTTGTGTAATAACTAAACGAAAAAAAAAAAAAAAAATGTTTCATAATATGTACACTTAAGAATGATCAAACCTTTTTATCCATCTTGACTTTTGTTTTGCAAATAAACCGTTTTGCAAAAATGAGGACTTCATGACACTATATTTCCATAATAAGTCAAGACATGAAGTGTTTCAGGTCAACCCCATCTTATCACACCCGTACCAAAAGTTACCCGTTTTGACGCATTACCCAACCCGCCTGGCTGGCCCATCATATCAACTTTCTACATTTTGCATCTACTTTTGCAGGTTGGTCTTGTTTTACGCGCAATGGGATTTGAAAATTCCACTCGGATATACCTTGCAGCCGGTGAATTATTTGGTGGCGAGCGATTTATGAAGCCTTTTCGATCCATGTTTCCGAAACTCGAGAACCACAACACTGTAGACTCATCTAGTGAATTAACCGATAACACACAAGGCTTAGTAGGGTCAGCTGTTGATTACATGGTTTGCCTTTTATCAGACATTTTCATGCCAACGTATGATGGTCCAAGCAACTTCGCCAATAACCTTTTAGGCCACCGACTCTACTATGGTTTCCGGACCAATATTCGGCCCGATCGAAAAGGTCTTGCTCCAATTTTTATAAAACGTGAAGAGGGTCAAGCTGATGGGTTTGAGGAGGCAGTTAGAAGTGTGATGATGAAAACAAACTTCGGTGGCCCGCATAAACGAGTGTCTCCCGAGTCTTTTTATACAAATTCTTGGCCCGAGTGTTTTTGTCAAGTATCGGGGTCGAATCCTGCTGATAGATGCCCGCCCGATAATATGATGAATATACTAGACGATCAATACGAGAGGGAAATGGCTAATGTGACCTTAAAAGTTGACGAATAGTGTAGTATACGCGACATAGTTGAAACAATCATTTAATTCATTATACAAGCAAAAATGATGATGTGAAGCTACTAGAGAGAGGGGTTTGCTAACATATGCTAAAGAATCTAGAGGTATGTTATTTTCTATCCCGGCAGTTTTCATTTACTTATAATTGGGTCGATGTGGTTATGTTTCATCTCTACCTGGTCGAATGGGTAAAGTGTTCAGCTAAAGAGGAAAACAGGCCAAAAGTTGGTCAAATGTATTTTTGAATACCACCTATTGAAACTTTATTTAAAAGTCTTAAAATTATTAGAAGTATAGTTTTGAATCATTTTGAATGAACAAATTATTTATAAAAGTTGGACAAAAGTTTGTCGGGCCAAACTGTCCTGACATGTTAAACAGTACACAGAACTCATCTGTTATCTGCACCTTACCCGTCTTATAACACAATTTGACCTTACATGTTTTTGCAACAAACTTTAAACGGTGTTGTAAATTGTGCGTTTGTTTTATATGATGTCTATGTTGATTATATGGTTGACATGATATCAGGTTTCAGCAAACAAAATATGAACATCTGATGTATAAATGCAAATGACTATGGATAGAAAGCGAAAGCGCTTGGCAGACTCCATGCTGAGAGGAAAGAAGAGTAGCATCACATGTTACCGATACTGTTTTTACGTGTAATCATATACATCAACAATTTTACATGATACATCATAATAACAAACATAACCATATTGAACACACACATTTTCTGTTTGAGTTTGTAAAAGAAACGGTTTTTGCTCCACAGCTTTGTTATAGGGAGATGATTTGCACACTCTACCAATTGATTGGGACCTAACCGATGGAAATTGAATTAAGACAAAGTAGCATCACATGTTACCTTTGTTATATGCCCTAACAGATGAAAATTGAATTAAGACAGTAGCATCTCATCACCCTCACGTCAGCGCCACATCACCATTCAACACAATATCAAACCCATCATTAAACAAGTGTTATGTTCACGCTACACCACCAAATAGTTTCCCACTTCTTTTGTCTGCGTGGTTGTGCGGTATATTGTGAGGTATATCTATACTATTTATAAAACAAAAATGGTCAAAGTTAAAAGTCAAGAAAGTAAAATGTGGAAAAAATTAAGAAGTAAATGTTGAAACAACTAATTATGAGCAAATAAAAAGTTGAAACTAAAAAAAGAAATGTTGAAAACATATGTTTCAAAAGAAAACTATCAATACATATTGAAAAGCGGGTTGACCCGGGACGCTTCAAACCCGGCGGGTTGACCCGGTTTAATTTGACCCATTTTTTACCCAACCTGTAGGGTTGACCCGGTTTAAATTGACCCGTTTTTCGACCGGAACGATTCAACTGGTTGAACTACCCTGGTCGAACCTGGTTTCAAAACATTATGATTAATCCCTAAATCCTCAAACTTTTATTATTTTCCGTTTATAAACATAAACTTTTTTTATCACTAAAACTATCTACCGCTATAAAATCCCGTTATTATAAACGGGTACTCTTCTAGTTTGTATAAAGTAGGAAACTATTTGGTGATGTACACCACCAAATGATAGCAAAAATTGCACCTTTGGCGCGCGGTTGGGGATGCCTTTGGTTGAGATGGCGCTTGGTGGCGGTATTTCACCCATTTTTTTTTTTGGACCATTTCGATTTATAGTGACCAGTAGCAATTTTTATTTTATTTTATTCTTATAATTTTTTTTTTATAAGCACCTATTATAACACACGTTAAATCTTGGCATTTGGAAACTTTACATCTAAATAAACATCTTAGCACAAATCGCCGCAGCGGAAGAAAAAACATTTTGAAAACTAACGTGACTTGAAAAAAATAATTTTGTTTCTTACTCAGCTTATCAAAAAATATACAAGTTTCAAGTAAAACAAATGCTTCTTAGCAATACAAGTAGACCATAACATCTTAACCGTTGTGTTATGTTATCTCAAGAAGGTCATAAGTCTTAACTGGTGAAAGTCACTAAATTTAATTCTTTTATGCTTAATAGTGTAAATTGTTTTTATCAAAGATATATATTACAAACGAAATAATATAATCAATTCATTACCTTTATAAGAATATGAAAAAAAGTGTGCTAAATTACATGGTTTGTATTGCAGGTGCTTCGATATATTTTCTCCACAGGAACAAAAAGTACTGAAGAAATACCGAAAGGATAATTTTGCTGAAAAAAAACTCGTGTATAGTGAACGAAGGGCTATTGGAAAATGCCCTCTAACTCCAGAAGAGGTACCTCTAAGTTCTTTTTTTTTCTATATATTTGGCCTGTTAAATAACCTCAAAATCAACTTAAAACCGTAGTGGGAATTATTGTGGAATAAGCGGCCCACTTGACTTCTCACTATCTTATCAATGTGGGATGGGGCTATTACTAATACGAAAGATTCTAGAATTTTGAATATTTGTGTAATAACTAAACGAAAAAAAAAAAAAAAGAATGTTTCATAATATGTACACTTAAGAATGATCAAACCTATTTATCCATCTTGACTTTTGTTTTGCAAATAAACCGTTTTGCAAAAATGAGGACTTTATGACACTATATTTCCATAATAAGTCAAGACATGAAGTGTTTCAGGTCAACCCCATCTTATCACACCCGTACCAAAAGTTACCCGTTTTGACGCATTACCCAACCCGCCTGGCTGGCCCATCATATCAACTTTCTACACTTTGCATCTACTTTTGCAGGTTGGTCTTGTTTTACGTGCAATGGGATTTGAAAATTCCACTCGGATATACCTTGCAGCCGGTGAATTATTTGGTGGCGAGCGATTTATGAAGCCTTTTCGATCCATGTTTCCGAAACTCGAGAACCACAACACTGTAGACTCATCTAGTGAATTAACCGATAACACACAAGGCTTAGTAGGGTCAGCTGTTGATTACATGGTTTGCCTTTTATCAGACATTTTCATGCCAACGTATGATGGTCCAAGCAACTTCGCCAATAACCTTTTAGGCCACCGACTCTACTATGGTTTCCGGACCAATATTCGGCCCGATCGAAAAGGTCTTGCTCCAATTTTTATAAAACGTGAAGAGGGTCAAGCTGATGGGTTTGAGGAGGCAGTTAGAAGTGTGATGATGAAAACAAACTTCGGTGGCCCGCATAAACGAGTGTCTCCCGAGTCTTTTTATACAAATTCTTGGCCCGAGTGTTTTTGTCAAGTATCGGGGTCGAATCCTGCTGATAGATGCCCGCCCGATAATATGATGAATATACTAGACGATCAATACGAGAGGGAAATGGCTAATGTGACCTTAAAAGTTGACGAATAGTGTAGTATACGTGACATAGTTGAAACAATCTTTTAATTCATTATACAAGCAAAAATGATGATGTGAAGCTACTAGAGAGAGGGGTTTGCTAACATATGCTAAAGAATCTAGAGGTATGTTATTTTCTATCCCAGCAGTTTTCATTTACTTATAATTGGGTCGATGTGGTTATGTTTCATCTCTACCTGGTCGAATGGGTAAAGTGTTCAGCTAAAGAGGAAAACAGGCCAAAAGTCGGTCAAATGTATTTTTGAATACCACCTACTGAAACTTTATTTAAAAGTCTTAAAATTATTAGAAGTATAGTTTTGAATCATTTTGAATGAACAAATTATTTATAAAAGTTGGACAAAAGTTTGTCGGGCCAAACTGTCCTGACATGTTAAACAGTACACAGAACTCATCTGTTATCTGCACCTTACCCGTCTTATAACACAATTTGACCTTACATGTTTTTGCAACAAACTTTAAAAGGTGTTGTAAATTGTGCGTTTGTTTTATATGATGTCTATGTTGATTATATGGTTGACATGATATCAGGTTTCAGCAAACAAAATATGAACATCTGATGTATAAATGCAAATGACTATGGATAGAAAGCGAAAGCGCTTGGCAGACTCCATGCTGAGAGGAAAGAAGAGTAGCATCACATGTTACCGATACTGTTTTTACGTGTAATCATATACATCAACAATTTTACATGATACATCATAATAACAAACATAACCATATTGAACACACACATAATGGGTTTTTGAAAATAATAATAATGGGTTTTGACTCTTTTTTGGTATGGTGAAGGAATGACAGAGTAATCAATTTTCTTTAAAAAAAAAACCATTTTTCATTTTTTTAGTATTTTTGAAATGGGTTTTTGAAAATAATAATGGGTTTTAAATCTTAGCAGGTATGGTGAAGGAATGATGTTTAAAAGATCAAATTATAATAGACATCAAGTTAAGGGGTTGTTTGGAAGATATAAAGTGGCAGTTCTTATTTTAGTTTGTGTTTTGATCTTTTACTTCTATTTTTACGCCACCAAGATTAGTTACTCATCAACACAATCCCCATCTGAGGTTAACTTTTTTTTACTTTGTAGTATTTATGTGCTTGTATTGTGTTTTACGGCGTGTTTTAGTTTGGCGAGTTGATTATTGTTTTTATAGGAGGTGATTGCATTTAGGCTTTCTAGGTGATTTTTAGTAGCCTTGGTACATGTCTGCCCTTGCGTTTAGCTTTCTTTCATGATTTTGGTAGTTCCATTTGACATATTTTCCCCCGTGTTTTAGGTATAGAGATTCATAACTAGTTTCCTGTATGCTTTTTAGGCGATTGTAGTAGCTTCACAATGTACATAAGAACCACATAGCTATATCCATGTACGTACTTTGCTGCATCCTTAGGACATAGAATTATATTTTCTCATAGGAGAAATGATTTGGAGACCTAAACTTCATGCCTAAATCTGTGTGGCAATACTTCATTGGTTGCGGTCCACTTATTCACAACTCAATAAGCTAATGACACATAAGTTAGGCACAAAATTAGTCATGAGTTTTAGGTCTCCCAATCTTTTTCCTTTCTCATAGGTCCAATTTCCTCGCATGCACTTATGCTTTTATGTTTCCCATGCCCTTATGCTTCTATGTTTCCCATGCCCTTATGCTTATATGCTTATGTATGCTCCCTTTCATATATGCTTTTATTCGTATCTCTGAGCACTACGTGAACTTGCTCTTATGGGCTTTATAGTGAATGGACATGCGTTATATTCCTGTTTAAACTTTGAAATTAGTTGTTTTCAGTGTTTGGTTTTATTTTGACTATTTTGGGATTTGATGTAAAAAACAGTTGGAATATCCGAACTAGTTTGTTGTGTCTACTACTAAGAGGTGTTTGGATTGCTTATTGAAACTGCTTATTGGTTTNAACATTCAAACCCCACAACTTGACAAATTCCATCAATGCCTTATGCAGCTTCACACTTCATATAAGAAAACTAATCCAGCAAGGAAAATCAATATATGCTCAAATGTCGATAGGTCAGATTATCAAAAGGTTCCCGTTAATAGCATTTTGGTGTCTTGAATTGATTAGCTAACCGAAAAAATATAGGTCAACGTCAAAATTCGGCTAAAGTGTAGCGTCGACGCATACACTCATGAGCCCACTACATTGCTTATTTGAAAGTTACATTATCATTGTGATGCTATACTTTTTACAATCATATTTCGCACACGAATTATTTGTAAAAACCATTTAAGAAAACAGGTCCAAAGTGTTTCTGGTACCCAAACCCAACACGCCCCTAGTTCACTACCTTATTACACTCAATAAAAGAAGTCAACAATGACTCACCTGAGGGCCTTCTGGGTCACTTAAGAGCGTGTCCCATATGTGTAAAATGTCCGCGAAATTGAATTCTTGTGTCAATAGAAGTGTGATCCATCTAAATGCATAGAACTGTGGATTGACCTGCAACCATGAGTGCAAACAATCAAGGTTGGATTCATGATAATCCAACTGAAATTTAGGCTA